>CM067081.1:188977009-188989509 GCA_034008185.1 Gorsachius magnificus
TTCCCAGTGGTTGGCAGCGTTTGTGACATGCCTTTTTGAACTGTATTGGCCTTGGTTAAGATTTGCAAGAACAGAGCTGAGCCTAAGATTTTGGACGAGGGTTTCACGAAATGATTAATTATTCCTTTAAAATACCTGATAGCAGTTGGAATTGTTTGAAAGAACTATTTGCTATTATAGGTGGTTTTGACCCGTTATTTAGAGTATAGGGAATGTATGTTTCTGGCCATTTCAGCAGTTCAGAGGAAGAGATGCAGTTTGGCATTACTCTTTCGATACGTGCGTTGTTATGTGTACCTGGTGCTGTTTATTTTACATGAGTATTTTGCTGGATGTAATTTTAGAAAATGTTAAGTTTATCAGCATGAGGCTATAAGCTAATGTAGGAAAACTAAATGTAGAAAACGAGGAAGAGGAAGACTTAGGAACACCAAATGTTAGTCTTGTGGCTTTTCAGTCATGACTATGTATGTAGAAGAAAATTTGCGATCGGACCATTTGTAGTCAATGAAAGCTACAGATGCAATCAGATACTGACTGGGGCTTTGAAAGCGAGCGTGTGAGCTTTTGAGGGCTCATCTTAAAAATACAGGTTTTCCATTTTATTCCTCTTTGAGGCTTATTCCAGCTTTCAGTAAGTTGGATCCCCTAAAAGAAATTTCTTTTGGCGCACCACCTCTCCTATGGGCCATCCAGTGGGAAGGCAAGGGCAGATCTGGAGAAGAGGAGAATTAAAGGCGTATTTTGCACCAGAAAAAGATAACCCTGGAAGTAGAAAGTGCTGAAATCTCTTGAAGGAGGATCTGTGGAAAAAAGTAGTTTATGGACAGGGAAAAAAAACCCCTCAAGGGGTACTGAAGGGAAGCTTTGGGCAGGAGCCTGGGCAAGAAGTCAAGTAAGCGTGAGGGTTAGACAAAGACTGGTGAGGTGAAGGTACTACCACGATACTCGAAGATCAGGGGAGGGGAAATATCAGTGGTAGTTGTTGAAAGCTCCTCACAAAAAAAAAAAAAGAAGACCCAAAAAACCCAACAAAACACCCACCCAAAAAAACTGGGTATAAAAAGTTGGCCCTGGGTTTGCAGTTTGTAAGCCCTACAGACTCTGTAAGAAGCTTTTTTTTCTTTTTCTTTTTCTTTTTTTTTTTTTTAAGGGAATTTGCCTGCTAGGCAGGTCTTCCCTAGCTCTCACAATTCTAATTATTTCCTACTGCCCTAATGCTTTCTCACTATTAAATTCTCCATTGACTGTAATAAAGTCTCCCTACTCTCAAGAGCTTGGAGAGCTGCTTTTTTTTTTTTTTCCCCCTTTTTTTTTTTTATTTTTTTTTTTTTTTTTAAGACTGGGAAAGAGAGGGAGATAGATACAGAGAGGGGGGGTGAGAGGAGTTTGCTTTCCAAGGTGGGGTTTCCCAAGCTGTCGTTGCTCAAATAAGAATCTTATCCTGAAACTGGCTGCTCATTTCTGTGTGGGCTGTAGGTAATGCACTCCAGCAGGCTTTTGCCACTATCCTGTGTGTAAGGTTCACATTTACAATATTGTACAGGATACTCATATAGATAACACTGGCCTTCGTAGCGATTTTTTTTTTTTTTTTTCCCCACTAAGCAAAAATAAATAGCAGGTGGAAATTAATTAGACCTTACTTGCTGTTTGGGGAAGTGAACTGTTTAATAAACGGATGTGTGTGACAACATATTCCTGAATTTTAGAAAGCAGATAAATTACTGTGCCCAGGACTGACCTACTATTTTTATTAGTCCCGAGGAATTGAGATGGTGTGAGAGGAAAAGATACAGCCTTCAAAATGCAGGATAGCTTTTAGTTTAAGATTGAATGTGATACTTTACCTTCAGTACCTTTACCTGACTGTTTGTGCCAGTCGTTTAAAAGGATGTTCATTTAAACATCTGATATATAAATAAACCGTAGTACACAGACAGTGGGAAAAATTGTGGCTTATAGTACAGAGATAAATATTTTAGGCAATGCCTGTTGTTTCAGTTGCGGTTAACTTTAGCACAAATCAATGAATCTGATTTTTGAAAGCCTTCTCACGCCAGCCGAGTGCACCTGTTAACGACAGGGTGCTGCAGGAGGGGCGCACGTTTTCTGTACCTGGCCCCCTGTGTGTGTGTGTGGACGGGGGCGTTGCTGGCTCTTCCCTGTAGTAAATAAATCTCATCTGTGCTAATGTGCAAAAGCCCAGTTGTCAATTTTATTGTAAATCTGTGTTCAGGAATGGCCTTCAGAGATCCACTGTATGGGTGCCTACTTAAAAGTTTCACACTACAGCTTGAATTGTTCACCACAGTGGTGCTTTCTGGGTTGTGATCCAGGCACTGATGTCCCATTGCTGCCCTGTTTAGCCATTTTTGAACCGTTACTTTACTCACAACTGCCATCTTCGCTCGTGAGGGCATTCTAAATAGTGAAATGACGAGTTGTCTTCGGGGAGATGATTTTTTACCATGAAGATTCTATTTTTTCTCATCGGAGATGCTGGCTTCGCTCACTGATGCAGATGTGATACGTATTCTTTCCGATTGTGCTAAGGTACGTCCTGTAACTCACAACTGGAAGCTCCCTTTTCCTGCAAGACCTTCCAGCACAAGGTGTTTGAGCATACTTGACATTTTTGCAGAGAAGACTTATTTGACTCGATAGTAGTGTACCAAACTACTAATATCGGTACTTTTACTGTATTTCAATAGCAGTTGACCTAATTAGTGTTTTATTCATATTCATTTACTTACATATTCAAAAAATACAGAGTGAAGTAATTTATGTCTCTGCATAACTCAAGCTTTGAAAGCGAAATGTTTTAGATAAAGTGGAAAAGAAAACCCCTTTACAAATACTCTCTTAGCTTCTCTAATGTTTTGTTCTCACACATTCAGCTATGTCCTTCATATTTGGCATTTTGATTTATTAGGCAATCTTAAGTATTAAAGACTTTTAACATACCAGCGCAAGACTTCAGATGCATTGTGCCTTGTGTCAATGATGAATTAATTCCAGCAGAGCACAAAAGTTGCCATTATTTAAGCCTAGCTCCTCACCTCTGCTTTTACACCATAGGCCAGTTTCAAAAGGCTGAAGTTTGGGCTGAGCCTTAGGGAGTGCAACAAGGGAACTGCGTGAGTGCGCTGGGCCACGCCGCGTTCATGGGACGTCTTGTCTGGGGATCAACCGACACGGGCACCGTAAGGCCGGCGCAGGGCTGTGGGGCTGGGGGTGCTGCCTCCGTTCGGGGGGCTCCCCCCGCGGCAGTTCTGGCAGCCGCCCCGGTTTCGGGAGGCGGTTTGCCGTGCCGACCTCCACCCCTCCAGTCGCGGCGGGCGGTCCGCAGCCCGCCCTCTGCTCCGTGAGGCCGCAAGGGCGGCCTCGCCGCTGGGGGCAGCTGGCGGTCAGCACGGGGAGAAGGGGCCGTCGAGCGCTACCGGGCTGGGCAGGGGGGCGCCCGCCGGCGGGGCGGGGCGCGGCCGGCGCGGGGGGAGCCCGGCCGGCGGCAGCCGGGGCTCGGGCGCCGGCAGAAGCCCTACCTGGCAGGGCAGGGCAAAGCCCGCCAGGCTGGCGCTCGGTACACCCTGCCATAAAGTAAGGCGGTCTAATTGAGCTGGGGCTCTCTATCCTGCTATTTGTACAAATACAGGACCACGTCCTGATGCAAAATAAACACAAAAGCACTGTTGTGACTGTAACAGGGAGTCATATACTAATTTATATAATAAGCGGTTGTGCACGCTTTATTCAAGATTATGGCTGCAAGAAATGGCATGAATTGCTGGGTGTGTTTAATGCTGGATTATAGCAATTTGAAACATGTCAAACACATGGCTAATGCCTCATGCTTCACTCATTCTTGCGTAAACCTGCATAGCCACCATCCATTATACCCTTGGTAACAACACAATTCTGCAAGTAAATATTGTTACACTAAGTAACCTTTCAATTCAAGTTGTTTAGGAAGAGAAAATGCAATCTTGTGCAGTCAGTTCCAGTGTCAGTTTAATGTTTCAAAAGGGAAGTGGTGTAGAGAATAAGTATCTGTACAGTGACTCGCCGGCTTAGAACACACACGCGTGCACGCGAGTGCACAGAAAACGTACAATACAGTGCAGGGCAGAGAAGTAAAACTGTGGCTTCTAACTTCACAGGACCAGTATTTCTGTTTTGGTGCAGGTGATCTCCCGTGTGCCCTGGCAGAATCGGGCATTCAATCCGCAGTGCAACCACACGCTAAAATAATCTACAATTTCATTCTCTCTTGCAGAGAGCAGCAGATATTTTCCCTATACCTTTGTTTAAAATTCCTGGTAGCAGAGCTTATATCTCACCTCTGGCAACAAGAGTTTGGGAATCACAGCAGAAGTAGGTGCTGGTGAATGTCTGTGTCTGTGAATGTGGGTGCATGTGTGGGGGGGTGCCTGTATAGGCACGCTCATGACTGACAGTGAGTGTGACAGCAAGAGAAAAAGAGAAGGATTAGGAAGTGTGAATGTGTATACACGTGTGTAAACAGGGACCTGTATATTTTTTCTTACCCTATTTGGAGTACTAAACTTTCAGCCTTAGTATCTGGCAGTCATGGTATTTCCTTTGTATTTATTTATGATTATTATGCTAACAACCTGCGCTACTGTTGCAAAAGCAAGAAAAAAGTACGTTAATTTGCTTAGTAAGGTGTTGCAGGTTCAAATTATCCTGCCACCAATAAGTGAAATTACTGATACATGGGTATCAGAAACGATCCTTGTTTAGATGTTTCTGTGCTTTCATTTGTGAGGGTATAGTGTTGCTAGTACATACACACATGTGTATAGATAATACGTGTATACATGTGTGTGCACGCGCGCTTGTGTATGCAAGGGAAAAGAAGGGAAAAGGAAAAGAATCTGTGGTCTTGCTTTTTCCAGCAGCCCTTTTTTAGTTGCCGGCAGTGAGAAGGGGGCTGTGGGCAACCAGCGCACAGCATTACTCAAGCCAAAGTTTCAGTATTGTTTTTAAAAACACCCTTTTACAACTAGAAAAAACGTTTTAATATAAAATTCTAGGGACTCTTCCTTCTTCATATAAATACTTTAGTATTTCTTTCACTTCACTTCTAAATAAATGACCCTTTCTAGTATTGATATTCTATAATTTCCTTTTCTCTGTACACAGCTTTTGGGTCAGATTTGTTGTTTTCTATTGCCAGAGTAGAGTTACTGGTCATGTTGTGTTAAAGCCGATTCTGCTGGTTCACAGACACTTTAACTTAGAATGCAGAGCCCGAACTACACTCTGGGGCTTTGCAAGGATACAAAATCCACAAGACATAAACCCCTTTGGTTAATGTGAACTGGAAGATGTTTAACCCTTCTCTGCTAATTGTAATGAAAGAGTCAGACAGATGTAAAAACCGGGGGGCTGATGTATTTATTTATTAAATTTCTGAGTGTTTTCTAATGTTTTGATTATCTAACATTTACACCCCCGTGCCCTTTTAATGCGCCTGGCTAAATGTACCACTGTTATTGTCTAACGTTCGAATTTGTAAAAGATGAACCTGTCTGTTGGTTAAATCTTTGTTTGACTAAAAGAGGATTAATGTTTGAATTTCCCGAATTTCCAAATCCTTGTAATGATACAGTTGATGAAGTGTTTTAAATAGATTTCTACTCTGATATACATGTCTTTTTATTGAAAGTAAATATTGTAAAAATCAGAAAGGGCTGCCTACTCCCACAGTTGTGGCATACCCGCATTAGAATTTTCATATAACTACTAAGGGCAATCAGACCCTTTTCTCTGAATATTTTAAACATTGTACATGTAAAATTTATGCCTAATTTGAATACTTATTAGCTGCCTAATCTCAGAAAAGAGTATTAGCTTTGTTTTTGCCTTGTAAAATTAATCACTGCGTGTATCACATTTTCCATTTCTATTATTTTTCTTCGCTGATGTTCCTAAGAGTGTTTAAGAAGGGCTGTTTGTTCATAAACACATCTGGTGCTGCTGTTGTTTACTGGGCTGTGGCAGCTGCCCTCCTTTATGCTAACTGTGTTCGTGTTTGGGTTTTTTGCGTCCTGTTTGTTTTTGACCAGACCATCTTTAAATAACTCTTCTTTTTCTATTTTAACTTTCTTCACACAATATATACTTTCACTTTATCTTGTGGGTGCTTGTCTGGGTTAATTCATGCAGCATTTTGATTAATATCCCATGCACGTAGTTGAAGTTGTAATGTTCCTTTTCCTGCTTTTTTTTTTTTTATTATTATTTTTCCCAGAGAAAGGCTATTGCTCATACTTTGCAAGGGAACAAATAACTTAAGTTCAGTAATTAGGCTAAGCAGCAAGCTTTGTTTCTTTTCCCGAGTTTGCTTACACATCCCTCTCCCTTCAGAGGTGACTTTTAAAGTCACAGGCTCAGCCAGGTTGTTGTGGGGACTCTTTCAGTACATCGGGAGTGAGGGTGAAGGAAAGCGAGGTCCATTCTGACCCTGCGAGAGCAGGAGAGGACTTTGGTGGCTCTGAGAAAGAGACGTTGACCTTTCCATATTACCGATACAAAATGCGCCTTGAAATTCTGGTTTGTAAGGGCATGTTGTTTCTTTATTTACTGCAAAGATTTCAACTGATCTTGGCAGGACATCTCATTGCTATCCTGAAAGTACAGTATATTTATGCAGTGAAAATGATAAAACATTTATTACTGTAGAGAAGGTAATATGCATAATTTATGCTGTTTTTAGCACAATCATTAGTGATATTCTTGATAGATTTTATTTCCAGCTTTCATATCTAATACATGCCTGGAAAATTAATTTTATATCTTTCATTTATTTGCCTATGTTAAAATTGAGTTTTAAGTCATCTTCAAGTGAACAGTTTGATTGCTGCTCATGCATAAGCTTAATTACTTCCCAGGAAGGACAGTATTAAATGTTTTAAATGTCAGAAAAATAAATGAATATCAGCCGTTTGATTAAAAAAATAGGCAATATCTGACGTGTTTGCAGCAGGAGCTTTTTCTTAAAATGCCTCCGAGGCAAAATTTTATTTAGTCACAAAAAAGGAGAAGCCCATTATACTATTTATCATTGGTTGATACCATATGATTTGTAACACCCTTACAAAATTTTAATTTTGTATGATTAGCTGTGCATCATTAAACAACAGCCTTGCATAAGATATGCTGTAAAATTCTGACAGAATCAAGATAGTGAATATTTTAAATAAGGCTGTATAGTCATCCATGGTTGTCAAAGCTAGATAATGGGAAATATAGAGCAGTGTGTGAAATCGTGCTTTCATTTAAACTGGTTTTATAGGTAGACTTTAAAATGTAGTCGTTCATAAATGCTATTGACCATGCTGCGTGCATGGTGTGTTATTTTGGCCGTTAAATGTAAGCACACAAAGATTGCATATAGAAACCATAATTCCGGTGATTAGTATCTGTATGAAAGCAGAGTTTGCATCGCATTTCTTGGTAAACGGCTCCGCGAGGCTTTTTTCTTCTTCTAAAGATGCTGTCTGTGTAATTGGCAGAGAGGGACATCTTGATAATGGAAGTGTGAAGGTGTAACGCGTGTGTTAATTGATACTTCTTAATCACTTTTAGGTATTAAGTCATGATGCAGGAATCTGCGACAGAGACAATAAGCAACAGTTCAATGAATCAAAATGGAATGAGCACTCTAAGCAGCCAATTAGATGCTGGCAGCAGAGATGGAAGATCAAGTGGTGACACGAGCACTGAAGTAAGCACAGTAGAACTGCTGCATCTGCAACAACAGCAGGTAAGTTTGTTTTGCTTCCTGTTTGTTTTTAAACAAATAAAGGGCTGTTTTTGGACGGGCACCCTTCCGCAGACCCCCTGTGCGTGCTGAATGTGAAGGGTCGTGCAAGTGAAGAGCGCGGGGCGTTATTTGTTGTTGTTTTTCTGCATGTTAATGCTGAAACGCCAGGATCCCGTTTTCGTGGCGGCAACGTCTTGCTGATACCGCTGCACACCGCCGCGCTCGCCTGGTGATTAAAATCCCGCGGCGTATTTATGAAAGTTGTGCCAAAGCCTTGCAGTGCATGTTTTCAGAATCTGTTAGTTTACTGTGCGATTCGGTCGCGTAGGACGTGATGCAGAGCTTTCCACCAGAGGGCCACATTACTTGAGACTTCGCTTTGCTTGCAATGAATTGTTCCAAAGTCGGAGCTGGGGTGAAGGGACCAGAGTGACTTCTCACAATAAAGATGCCTTGCTGTCTTAGGTGTAAATAAAAAATGCTGGTTAGTTTAGAACTGCCGAAATAAAAAAGAGCATGTGCCTGTCTGTGTGTGCGTGAGTGTAATTTGGATGTGTGATTTTGAAAATATGGGAAAAGAGAGAAGCAGCTTTTCTGTAGGTATGTTTCCATTCTCACTGTTAAAACATTTTTTTTTTTATGTTTGTCTGTCTGTTTTCTCAATGAGTTAACGGAGAATTGCTTTTATGTTTAAAACTGTGAAATTAAACCGTTGTCTGACTGCTGACGCCATCTAATTATGAGGTGTAATCAATTAATTTTTGTCACTGTACGACTTCTTTTCCTTTTAAAACCTGCACAAACATAATTCCTTCTACTTTTTCTGCCTAAAGAGTTGCCTCCCCATCAGGGGATGCAGATTGTGCTAAGGCATTGAAGTCCAAACGGTTTGTGTGGTAAACAATTGGGGTCTGATTCTGCAGAGTGCCAGGTACCTGCTCTGAACTCCTGAAAGTCATCAGTGTCTGGTCCTCTCATATGCTGAGGCCACTCAGCACCTTTGGAGTTCAAACCCTTCATTTGTAAATACTGAGGTTTTTCATTACAATGTTACGCATTGCATTGATGAAAGGAAAGTTGCTCCTGTAAGACAAAACATTATAAAAAATCCTGTTTTATAGAAACGTGCTTTAACATGATAGATAAATTGCATGTGTACGGGCCTCTGAAATAACAGGTCATAATAGCTCTTAAAATTGAATCATTCTTAGTGCTGAATTAAGCAGTGTACACTAGCTACATTTATAGTTAAATATTTTAAATGGTGACAGAAAATGTGGAAGAATTAAATAGATGTAGATTGACATACAAAAGGTTGTTAAGGCTTAAATCTGTGCCTTGCTTCAAATTCAAGTGTATTCTGTTTTAACAAGTGAGCACTTACAGTATTACAGTCTGGGGAAATACAGGTTTCAGTGTCTTCATTAAGTTCTTAGCAGGCTTACACCTAAATATATGTAAACACTATTATCTAGACATGTATACTGTGTATATATACTATTTTCATATAAACTTATTTATACACACATACATATATATAAAGATCTAGTATTGTTTTCATTGAAAAGCATGCCATCTCCCTTATTCAAGTGTTCAGATTATAGCAGCATTTTAAAATCTTTATTGAGAGAGAGTGTATTTAATTGGTGAAAATGTTTAGAAAACTAAATTTAAGTGAAACACTTTAAAACACAAAAATACCAACAGAATAATGTGCCACTTACATCTTTCTCAAAGCAGCAGTCCTAGGCATTTGTAGCCAATTTGTCCATACAGTCACAGATTCCAGTAGATAGCATTTGCAAAGACCACAGAGAATAACAACTGAAGATGAAAATATCCAGTTGAGTACTAATAACAGACAGGTTCTGAGGGGACAGGCTTAGAAGTGACAATCTTTTCTTCAAAACTGTGATTAGATCTTAAATAAGCAGACAGGCAAAGTAAAACCATGGGTACAGTTAATAGGACTCAAGAGGCATTTTATGGTAGGGTCTGCACCATAGGATTTAAATACAACTTGAGTTAGGCATATAAATCCTTCTATAAAGTATGTTGATGTGAAACATAAACACTAGTAAACATGCAGTAGGATGTCCTTTAGATAATGGGCATAGCTTTATGCTACTTTTGCTTTTCTTCCTCTTTTTCCTATTTTTTTTTTTTTTTTTCTGTTTTTGACCAGATGCTTTTTGAAATATGATTTAGGAGGAAAATGATGGCTGGTTTTATTATTGTCACTGTAGTAACTCTCTAAAATGTTATTTTTAATATCCGACCTGCCTAACAAACTTTGACAAGTAGAAAAAGAGAGCAAACCCCATCATACCTGCAGTTATTATTCTTAAGATTTTTTATTGTTTAAATATGTGCAAGATATAACGTACTGATGTCATAGTTTCACATTCCGGTTTTGGCTTCTGTGAGTCATTGGGGGGGGGGGGGGGGGCTTTCAAATAAACAAATCAAGCTCACTATAGCTTTTCCTAAAGGAAGCAAGTAAATGATTGCTGGTTTTAATACATTTCCTTCAGCTGGGCAATGACATAAAGCGATGCTAATGCTTAAGAATAGCTGTATCGACTGAGTAAAATCACAAAATATGTCTTCTGTGTGGCATGAATACATACTGGGGAAAGTTAAATGTGAGAAATTTCAGACTATGTACAGAGAGCAACTGGGCTAAGTTGAAAATTTAAAATTATGTAGGATTTGCATCTTGTTCAAGTATTACGATTACAAATTGGTGGATTTATAGAAAGTAAATAAGCTAAAATAATAGACTTCATTAGGTTCTTATAAGCAATTATATGGAGTTTGGACAGTCCTGGTATTGGCTTGATGAACTATGTTGTTGTGATCTTTATATAGAAATGAGGAATTTGACTTAAATCAGGGAGTTATTCCTCATCCATGTATCAAGAGAGAATGACAGTACTCTATAATATATTGTAATATATACTTGGTGATAAATGGATTGGGTGCTGTCACAAGTCATCAGGTCGGCTTTGAAGATGTATGACTAGAACGTAAGCAACTTTTTATCTTGCTGTCGATATTTATCAATTTATAAATATTGCTAAAGTGAATGTAGATTTTTATTATTAAAATATGATGCAAACTGTAATCTGATCAGACTTGTTTCTTCTGCTTTTTTGGCTTACGACGAGACATTCTCTCTCATACATGTACGTTCGTACACTTCTGAGGTTTTCACTTTCATTTTTTTTCTTCTCTGTTAAAATCAGTGTTTGATACTAGAATGTATAATACATGGTAAAAGCATATCATTGATTAAATACGTTGACAGATTATTCTGCATTAGATGTAGAATTTTATTTTGATATTAAGTTTGTAGAATTAATTGTTTGTGTCACTAAGGTCAAAATAGTTGCTAAAAAAACGTGATTGCTTTACAGGGTAGATTTGAGCTTGCATTTTGAGTATTCATTAAGTCAGTTCTACCAAGATAATCTTTTTAAATGTTTTATGGGAATTTATTGCAAAGAAGCTGTTTCAGTTGACTATGTTTAAAATTATTTTTCCAAAGCAGTTTTATTTTTTTAGCATATCACTTACCACTACCATTTCATAGATACAAAATATAAATAATATTTACAAAAGCAAAAAATGTGATGCTAGGACTTAGGTTATTCTAATGATGAAGAAATAGAAGTTTTGCTTTCTTTGATGTTTCGTCCTTGTGATTATTTAAAAAGGAAGAGGAAAATAGAGGGGGGGTTTTGTTTATTATGTGAAATCTTAAATTAGGTGTTAACAAAACACTTATGTTTCTGTATGTTGGACAGTAGTCCTGTTTACTGAACCACTAGAAACTTGATTTTTGTTTCTTTGAAAAAGCAAATGAATTTTCTTGTACTGTACAGGCAGTTTGGATTAAAAAGTGACATAAAAACCCACAGCTACTACACCTGTGGCAAAAGCTGATGCCATAAAGAATACTGATGATAAGTAACTGAAATATAAAACTTCTTATTGCATCTGATTGCACTTACTGTTACTTAAATTGACCACATGTCATATTAGGAAAAAAATGCTTCTTCCTAGCAATTTAAAACTGAAGTTAAAATTGTGGAAAATTATGCAGAAGTGTTACAGGCTTTCACATCATAAGCTCAGAAGGGGCAAAATTCTGTTAGGTTCATTCATATGGCTTTCAGAGCAGGTATTACCAAATTAGCAGATGCTGAAGTAGTAAGGGAAAGTATATTTTCTGAATGCAGACACACACGTGGTCTAATCTTTAATTTATTAGGGAATGGGAAATGTCCTAAAATACCAGAATGTAATTTCACAGAAGTCCTGATATGCCCCTAGAACTAGTTTTGATTGTTAGTGCTTATTTTTTTTTGACTCCTGCTGTGTGCTTCTGCAAACACAATTTTTTTTTCCCTGGGTGAATGATTGGAGAAGGGCTAAATTCAAGTGCAGGCAGCCTGCCCGCCTACTGACACTACAGCTGGAGTAAAAAGAACGGATTTCACTTTCCATGCCTGCCATCCCAATCTTTGATGAATCCCTTACCGTCTGATTTTTTAAAAAATTTGAGCACATGGCTGTTTAACTGCCAGGAGGTGTGTCTCATCAGCACTGCGCCTCAGTATTTCCACCTGTGAAATGGGGATGATAATATGTAGCTGGTTTACACATTTATTTATGAAACAATTCGTAAGCTAAACTCATGAGT
>CM067081.1:188994509-189024509 GCA_034008185.1 Gorsachius magnificus
ACTAGGTCACCAATTCTGGTAGTGGACATCGAACTAATCTACAGAGAAAGAATTGATTGTATTAAAAATATAAAATATCCCACAGTATGCCAGTCTGTCAAAGAAAAAAATGCCCTGTACATCCTCTCCAACATAGCTGCGCAAGTATTTTAAGCTATCAGAAGACAATCTGAAGATCCTTTTGAAGCCAAGTGTGATTTGTAGGAATTAGATTGGGCAGCTTCTCTTTGTAAGAGAATTGGAATGGGTGGATTTTACATCTCTGAGTGTGCATATTGGGCTCGAAATTACTTTGTAGTCACTTTGCATTACTTTGTGTAGAGCCTTTGCAGCCATGGGGCTGTTTAAGCCTGAACAGAATGTTTATTGCATGGTATGAAGTGTTTATATATTGTTATTTATAATAATTCAAGCCTGGCGTTGGATTTAGAGATTAATTAACAAAACTAATATTGTCTGTCTTTCAGGGATAGTAGTAATAAAGCATTGCCCAGAGTAGGCTATTTCCAATAAGAGACCATAGATGCTTCTAGTACTGACCTCTAAATTACTATTTGTTTTATTAATTTGAGGATTTATTTTAAATCTGTAAACTGATTATCTCTTCTTGTTCCCAGTGAATCCTTCCACCAGCTGGCTTTGGCTCTTCTTCCATGGCATCTCCTTTCCCTCATTCTTTCTGCTGGCTTTGTATCTGTCATCGTTGGCTCAGTTTCTTTATCTACCCTCCACATTATGCTCTCTTCACCTTTACCCTTTCTCATCTGTCTCTCTTGGCCACACAAACTTCTGCTTCTGTATAGTTTTCTCCATCAAGCTTGATGCCTGTGCATACCAAGTCTTTCAGTCTCTTTTATTTAGCAAAGTCCGTGGCTGTTGTAGTTTATATAGGAGATGTTTTGAGAAGTTGAATGTTTTGATCTCAGTATGGTGTGTAATTGTGTACCAAATATTTGGAAATGCAGTCTTAAGAGACAGAATTAGCGTGCAGTCCCATCCCAATGAGGTTGTTACCAACTTAATTCCAAAGACGCATCTAGCTGAGTTGTAGATAGCAAGAGATTTTTGTAAAGACCAAGTGTTACCACTGGAGTCTCTAATATTAAACTGTGTCTGGGAAATCCAGGGCTGGAAGGAATGAAGAATTGCTGCCCAAATCCAAGGAGCTCAGCAGCATGTCATCTCCCATCAAAATGGATATGTGCCTGCTCAAAAAGAAAGACTGAATAAGGTTGCAATGGCACTACTGCGTCATTTTCAACATGACAACTCTGGCAATAGATTGAGCCAAGGAATAAATTCACTTTAAGCCTTAAGATTTAGGTTGTGATGTAAAGCCTGTCTTCTCCCATGGGTTGCCTAGAAGGGGTACAGTTTTAGTCAAATGGAGAGAAGAATTAACTTCCTTGAGAAGGTGGTGTATCTGAACTACAAACTAGCTTGTGTGTGTGCTGTTAGGGTTGTATATGCAGCATTGTAGAACACAGTAAAATCTCAACTGCCTGAATAATTACCCAGATGCTTTGACTTCTGTAGTTTGCCCTGAGCCTTGTCTGTCATAACCGGCAGTACCCACTAACCTAGTTAAAACTTCACTCGCCTATGTCTGTCTGCTTGTGCTGCAGTCACAGCAATGGGTGTGCTGTACATGTGTTTCCTTACCTGGGAAGGTTATAGTTACTGGTTTATTCTGTGTTGTATTTTGGTGTACAGTTCCCTATATTATGCATCTGTTCATAATTGTTCAGGTTGTTAGGTCTTTAGGATGATACTGTAATATACAATGTGTATATGGCAACATGTACATATGCCATCTATGTGTATGACTAGGACATCAGTATATTTAATTTTACAATGTGATACTTTTATAAATCAGACCCAAAACATTTACCTAATTTCTGTTTGTCAAGATACACAGAGTGATTCTAGGAGAACCATGTATTTTGTTTGTTGCCTTCTTTAGGCTGTACGATCTTTTTATATACTTACATTCTTTAGGATCATCAGTTGCCTCTCTCCAAACTGTGCAAGAATCTAACTTTAAACTTTACTGCCAGTTTTCACATTTAAAAGCCTTCACACTGTAAAATAATTTGTCATCTCGGAGTACTCTTTCTTTGAAATTCTTTCATCAAAATGAAAAGAGGAAGGAAAGATTGCTGTTCGCTGTATGTCATATCTCCAGGTATCCTATAAATAATAAACTTAGTGTTTTGTTTTATTAATCCTTTTAACTGTATCCTAAAATACAGAAAATTATAGCAAAGCTCTCCAGTAAGTAAGAGGGCTTTCCTTTCCTTTCACAGATTATTCTTCCAGATGCAGCATCAGTCCGTCATCAGGTGCACACCAGACCTGTGCATCTGATTATTTTTTGTCCTGAAGACTTCTTACAAGCCTCAGGAAGTAGGGGGGTGGGTATGGGGTGCCTAAAGGTTGTTTGTTGCAGGTAATTTTATGTTTTAGGCCCTCTTTTTTTGCCTACAGAATGTTCTGTGGAAACAGAAACCATTTATTTTCTGTTGGTCTTTGAGACTTTGTTATCAGTTTCCTCAAGAGAAATGGCAAAGATCTTCCCTTTCTCTTAAATCATAAGAGACAAGCCATAAGGAGCCATCCGGTCCTAGACCTCAAGATTTGAATTCACGGGTAAATAAAGTTAATGACAGAATCCGTGATCTGATATAGACGGCACTAATGCAAGCAAAGTTCTCATGTTTGTGGATCTGGGATACAAGATTCACTGAACCTGCTGTTGGAAATTGTCCTGATTTCAAACAGCATTGTTTCTGATAGTCCTTTATCACACTTAGTCCCGCTTTAGGACAGTAATGGTAGGAGAAAAAACCCCAAAAAACCACACAACAAAATCACAGAAAGCAAAATACAAATAACATGAAAAATGCATCAGGGTTTTGATGAAATGCTGCGTCGTACAAGGTGCTGCCCATCTGGTGTTCACAGTGAACTTAGAAAGGAGTAGGAACCCCAGTATGCCTGAGGTGTTATTTCAAACAGTGAAGAGAAACACAGTTTGAATGTAATCATCTAATGTAATGCGAAGATCCTATATGTGAGTGTGTGCATTTGTCCTAAATCAGAACATCTCCTAGATCCTCCCAGGTGTGGAGGACCTAACACATTAGGAAACAGGAATCCTTTGGAAGTAGGAATGTATTTTCCACCATCCCCTTTCAGAACAGAAAAACCTCTCTAACATCCTAAATACGTATGTGTTCGCTTTCTGTGTTTTAACGTGACAGTAATCGTGTTAGCAAGTTGTCATCACAGCCTGAAATGTAGAGCAGATCCTACGCAAGATTTGCTTCTCTTTACTCCCTTTGTAGACTGGACTTTCAGGGGAGTGGATGACAGTGCTTCAGGAAGTGAGCATAGCTCCAGCTGAGAAGGTGAATATCATCTGCTTAATCTGTATCCTTGGAGTGACTGATGTGCAGTAAATGCATCATTAATGTTAATTGTGTGAAGTTTAAGTATTTTTTTTAATCATATCTGAAGTATTTCTAAGAAATCCTAAGAAAATTAGAACAGAAGCTTTAAATTATGGATTTAATGGGAATTCAAGCAGTTTATGTAAATAATAGGTAAGACTTCATGAAACAGTTGCTTTTGGGATTCATAACATTTGGCAGACAGGTGCAATTGTGTCATTGTTTGCGAGAATATCGGTGAAGATGGTAGAATTTATCTAAATTATATGCAGTAAAAAGATACGCAAAAAAAAATTTTTGTCCTTTTAGAAATGTCTTTAACATTAGCCTTTACCCATTTGCAGTCTTACATGTTTCTCAAACTTTTTTTGAGATTATACATGAATTAGAAACATGCTACCATACTCACAGATGTCTTTTGAAGTTCAAAAGACATAACAAACCCAGAAATGTTAAATGAAATTTGTCCTACAGAATATATTCTAAAGCATTGACTTAACACAGAAAACCAAGGAAAATGGGTAAGTTGATGCATTATTTTATTCCCCTCTACTTGGTATGAATCCTTAAAATTCTATTAAATCACTCAAACATGATAGTTACTGAAAGGTGTGCTCTGCATACCTGGTAAATATGAAAATGAAGAGGAAAGACAGCTATGTAAAATGGCCTTATGGCTTTCAATGGCAATCAATATTAATGTTTCTTAAATATGTTTTAGTGGGTAAATGCATCATGAAAGTTAGAGATTTTAAATTATTTTCTATAATTGATGTATAGAGAAAGAATAGGGTTCGTGTATTTGAAAGCAAAAGAGAAGGCAGCGGTGGCTTATTAGACTGGAAAGGATGAAGAGCTATGATTTATATCAGGGGCTCAAGTAAGCAGAGACCAGAGAAGGAAGATGAATTGCGGAGAGGAACTGAAGGTTGAGAAGCTTTGGAGCCCCTGGGACAGAAGAAACTTGAGTTGGGAATGTCCACACTTCTTGTGAGCAGAGCAGCCTCTGTGGCCTGTGATGCATCCAGGACAGTCCTTTCTGCAGGTGATGCTCTGTCTCCATTTAATTTCTTGGTTCTCGCCCACATTACTTGACATTCCCTCTCAAATGAATCTCTCCACCTCTTTACAGCCTCCACCCATCCTTCTCTCTTGAACACACTGGTTTTACAGCCCCAGCTTCCCAGTTCACAGCCTTGATGCCTGTTGACGCTTGTCCCTTTCTGTGCCCACCTCAGACCACCAGCACCTATCCTTGCCCACTGCAGCTGGTGGGCTCTTCATACAAGGAGAAAGCACCTTGGGTTTTGGCATGGTATAGGTACTGCACTTACTGAAGTCTCTCAAAAAAATGCTGTGCTAACATGCCTGCCTTTCCTACTGCTCTCAATGAGACAAAAGAGAGCAAATAAGCATATGAGGGTGAGAACAAACTTGTACTTGCACAAGTTTAGTCATAATGCCTAACATAAACTCTCTTACTTTTAAAATCCAAGTCAATCAACTTTAACAATACAACATGTAGAATAGGAAGCATATTTTGCACGATTTCTGTTGCAGTAGAACTCTGAAAAATGCAAAATAAACAAAGCCAAATTTTATAAATTCCAGAAAACTATACTGAACAGTATTTTAATTCATGTGTTACTTGAACTCTATGGTATAGATTGCATAAAGTACTTGCATGAGAAGTATGAACAGTGCTCTCAAACATTAAAAATTGCATCATCCATTTTTTTTTTAAAAGTCCAAGTGTGGAGTAATATTGTGCAAAATGAAAGTAGGAATATATTTCATACCTTGACACTATGGATTTGTTTTGCATTTGGCCAGTAATGGCTATGATTAGAGTTGGGTAACTAATGTCAGCTAGCACCAAATATAACTTAGTTGTGACTGTGCCATACAGCAGAAACAGTAGGAGATGCATGGCAGTAGGAATAAGAAAAACATGAATTTGACACAGTAAATTTACGTTGAAAGTGCTTTAGGGAGCAAGCCTACTTAATTGAAGAGGACATAAGCACATGTTTATCTGCTGTGTTTAACAGAGAATGTGTAATGCATTCCTAAAAATAAGCATATACTTAAAGAGCTTAACTGATGCAAAGGTAATAACTTAACAGGAGTCATGGAATAAAGGCCTGTGTATTTCCTGAAATATGTAATTTAAGGATCTTATTTTGCAGTCATAAAAAATAGGAGCGCATACTTAAGACAAATGTAGCATTGTTGCTCCAAATTTCCAAGAGACACAGTTAACTTCTTTCAATTTTCCGCCTTTACCCTTTAGTCCTTAATGATACAGTTTATTAAAGGACTGTGAGACTTAGCAGTAAATAAGTAAATTTAGTGGTAAGGTTTGTAAACTATTGCACCATGTGCATTTTTCTGTGTTCCAGCACAGCAGAATGAGTTAAAACATTACCACTCAATGCTGGATTGTTCTTCAAAGATACTATCTTCAGCATATTTTAGGCTTTCCATATCCAGACTTCAAGATGATTTGGATCCAAAGTAGTATTAAGGAGCAAAAAGTATACCTTAAAATTCCAATTTATTTACATTGGAATGAGTTTCTTTTTCAAAATAGCACAGCTTAAAGTTAACATTTAAGGTATGAAAATTTATAGGTCTGAAAATGCTGCAGCCTATTAGAAGAATTTAAATAGATAAAAAAGACCTGTTGGATCAGTGAATTCTCTTCAAGTTTCAATGAAACAAAGGCTTCTGCTTTTTTAATTGCTGTCAGAATCAAATGAAGACATGCTAAATTTCTGAGTCTAGTCGTTCTTTGTAAAAATGTTGCCGCGTCATCCATTTAAGTGTCTATCATTAAAATGTTTTTAGTTAGAATGAACGCTAGTACTTACCTGTTTTTTATTGCAGAAATATGTTTCTGTGGCACAGGAACATGTTTCTCTTGTTCCTCAATGGACATGCTAATTCAAGGCTGAAAAATCCTGTGGTAACTAACAGGGCAATCTGACTTGTTTTCCTTTTCCAGATTATTTCCCTGGCAGTCGAGTACCTAACTCATTTTAGAAACTGTGGGAGGACGTTTCTTTATGTATCTTTATGTATCCTTAGCCGCTTTTGAAACTATGCCTCTGGTTACCATAAACTATTTGCCAGTTCACTCACTAGAGTGAAATAGTCCTTGTATAATAAATGACTAAACTTTAGACACTTTAATAATCTATTAAATACAAAACAATTTTAAAATACTATTTTGAATCTAATTCTAATTTCCATCTCAATGCACTGTAGCAAGATAAAAATTAAAGCAATGTTATTTTCTAAATAAGAAATATATCCAACTTAATTAAATGCAAAAAATTAAGGAATTTAAATGTGCATTTCATAATAGCAAAAAGAAATAACTAATTTAATGTAAGAGCTCATGTTTTATTGAGCAGCAGCATAGCCTAATAGTTAAATGAACAAGTAACAAAGAACTTTTGCTTAGGCAAATAAAAAATACAAAATACAAGATTAAAAATCTACTATTTAGATCAAGGGTTCCTGTTAAATGTTAAATGGCCGAATAAGGTTTTTGTGCAAAAAATACAAAATGCATAGCGTTTACCTAGGGGACCAGAACAACACTCATGAAGCTCCCCACCCCCCCTTTTGATAAGTATATGAAAAGTCTTTCAAAGGACATTATCTTTACCTGACAAAAATTTGTTATGATAAATAGGAGCTGACTCCCCCCCCCCCCCCCCCAATTTTTCAGTGCATGAAGTACTCTTAAGTATTTGTTTAGGGATTTTAAAAAAAACAGAGAGTTTTTTGGTTGGACAGGTAACAGACTGGTCTGGAGAGCTGCTTCAGCTCACCCTCAGAAACGTGGTACAGCTTACCTCGTGGTGGAATTGAAAAGCTCCCTTTATATTTGCTCTGTTATTTTGGAGTGACAAATGACAGTCTTTGAGGTTTATGTGGTATCTGAGTCATTAAACACTGGAAAGTAAGGTTTCAGGTATTTTTCAAGGCAACTGTTGGGGAGATATTTCTGAAGGCCACAGGTGCCTTGGGGAGCCAGCTCCCCCAGGCTCACTCCCTAGCCGTCAGAGGGAAGTAGACTTCCATGGTCTTGCACACAGCTGGGAAGATGGAGTGTGTTGTGCTCTTCCTGTTGGCCGCAGAGCCAACAGACCTCAAATGAGTTCTTTTTTGCAGAAAGAGTGGTCAGCCTGAAGCTGTAGGAGATGAGCACATGGCTCCTGCAAAGATCCCCTGTGGTGGGAGTCCCTCCAGTTACTGAGCTTGGGGAGGGTGAGGAGCAGTGAGTTGCCCTGGCATGTCCCACCAGCCCATCTCACTGCACTCACTCAGCTATAGCGCAGGGCTGCAGGATGGCTGTGCCCCTTGTCCATGCCCTCAGCAGCTGTAAGGGGGCTGGGAAGTTAAGGTGAGGGGAGCAGTTTCTGGGTGGTGGGTTGGTGAAGGGTGGCCAAGGGGAAGAAGAGCCAGAGGGGCTTGGCAGGGGCAGAAGAACTTGGAGTGAAACAGCTGAAAGATGGGAGAGGCCAGCCAGGGCCGAGAGGATGGAGCAGGTTTGGGTGGTGATCAACAGACTGGGAAGAGGGGAAGGATTTGCATTATTACAGTCTTGCAGTATTCCCAGCATCCTCCCAGTGGTAACTTCTTTTTTTTCTGATAAAGATACACTCAATTTATTAAGAGATAGACATAATTCGAATAATGCATTTGCCAAAATATACTTAGTGTGATATGCTTGTAAAAGTATTTACAGTCACAGTATATATGAGATAGTGAATTAAGTATATTTTTTTAAATTGCCACACTTCAGCACTGTACACTTTATTGTCCTGGTTCTTTGCCTGGACAAAGTTAGTGCCTCTGTGGTAGAAGCTGTGAATGTTGTCACAGGAGCCGTGCAGATTGGTGTAAGCCTTCATGTTGTGCAGCTATGACACAGTAATGCTTCTCAGATGTATGATCTCTCATAATTTGAGCAACCTGTAGTAATTTGGATGTAGAATCCTCTCAGGACTGAGATGGGATAGTGCCATATGGGTTAGTTGTCCTCCTTCCTTCCTGTGTGGAGGAGTTGTCAGGTGCTCGGTTGGAATCATTCATAGACACAAAACACTGCAGGAACAGACCTGAGGTGATAAAATCCAGATTGAAATGACAGTATAGAAAGGTATATGTTATTAACATGCTGGTTCATACCAAAAGACTCTGGTATTTTATATACTGTGGGTAAAATCTTTTCCCTCTTCAATATATGAGGCTAGAGTCTCACCCCAAACTAAAAGAAATGTTTACAATACTAAAAAGGCAAACAAAGAAACCCCTTCGTGTTTCAAGTATTTAAATAATTATGGATTGGTAGATGATCTGTTTATTGTACATTTTGATTTTCTAGGGATTGTACAGCCTTACATAAATACTGGGAAATCCTTCTTTTACTGATGCCTTCCAGTACTTACGCTGTCCCACCTTACGGACATCAGAGAAATCAATTAAAAGGCAGTATTGGCTAGCTGTGCATATCAAATTTATAGAAGAGGTTATCATCAAATTAAAATTAAGGTAACGTTTCTGCTCTGAAACTGCTAAAAAAAGAGGTGAATTTTAATACAATAGCTCTGCCCTCTGTAAGAATTTGTAATAACGAGCCAAAATTAAAACAGATAGAAAGGGGGAAAGAGGTTAAAATGAATAGCTGTACTGCACTACAGTGCATCTGATTTCACCTGTTTCAGCTCAAACAGTATTATTATAGGAGGGTTTTTTAAAATGTTTTTATTAATCTCGGAAAATGACAGGTGTCAAGAGCCTTTTGTGATACACATACAAAAAACTTGCGGTCAAGAGGTCATATCACTGCAATGTATTAGGCAGTAGCCTTCTCTCTTGTGGAATTTTCCTTGTTTGAAGTGTTTCCAATGAAAGATGCTTGCTGTAATGCACATCAGTAAAATTATCTATTTGGGAACAGCTTTACATGGTAAAGGAAGCTATGAGAATACTTTGGTATTGTGTATGTCTCCTCACTTAACAATTGCATGTTCTGAACTCTCTGGGATGCTATAAAGCACACAAAAGATATGTGGCTTACAAGAACATATGTGTTTTGGGATTGAATTTTATAAATATTATTCTTGTCATGAAAACAATTTTTTGCCTTTTTTTTTTTTTTATACCCTTTAAAGAGAGTTCGTAATTCGGCAAAGCTCTGTATTTCACTAAGCTGTCTTTCAGTATTTTCTTTGTGTTTTCTTCACTGGCTATGAGCACCACAACTCATAAGAAAAAAAATGCAGTATGCAAAATAAGATGTTGACACACACACAGACAAAACAAAAATGGAATATTTTGAAAACTTGCTTTGGTGTGCTTAAAGTAAAGGCAGTTGTTATTTTAAGGCAGCCATGTATGAGGCTGGTTTCAGAGGCTCTGTGAGCTGAATGGACAAATTCTTGCAGCTGCATTTTGTCTTTGGGCACATCAAAGCTTGGGCATATACCTGCCTGGGTGGGTATTTTCAGTCAAGTTATGTAATGTGCTACATAGTCATTTGGGGAAAAAACCAAAAACAATAGTGGTGAAGATTTTGAACATTTATATAAAGCTCAGTTTTGAAAATGTGTCTTTTTTTTTTTCACACCAAGCTCCAAAGTTGTTCAGCCCAGAACCTTGTGAAATAGTTGTATGATGTGGTGATCCTGCTAGAGACAGTTTATTTTCCAGTTTTGTTCAATTGTTTTAGGTAGGTGTGGAGAAGGCAGATTAGTGACAAAATTTCAGAGATACGTTATAAACCAGCTTTGAGATACCCACATCAAAGTAGGGTCTCTAATTAGGGATTTAGGAAAGCTGGATTATAAAAATGGGAGCCGCTCAATTGTTCCTAAAGCGCCCTGAGGGGAGGAGGAAGTGCTCGCTCAGCTCTTCCATGCCCCAGCACCATGCATGGGAAGGACCAGGAGGCTCAGGGAGTGTGTGCTTTTAACAAGTGAAGTGAGATGAGGAGTGGGGTTTTTTTTTCTGTCTCTGGCAGAAGCAGGTTTATTTTGTTCTTCTGGATTGGGATGAAGACCAATACTGCTTGCATCACGTGGGTTTTGATGCAGGGAACTTCTGCAAGATTTACATTGAAAATTGGTAGGAAATTACATTTTGATTTTTTAAATAATGTTCTTGTTTCCTTTTGGTTCTGGCTGTGCTTGTGCAGCATGTTTACATGTGTAGGCAATTGAGGATTTAAAAATAATTGTCCTGCTAGTCTTCATTGATTTGAGAGAAGGGAATAGAGGGGACAAAGAGAACTCCAGGATGGAATATTATGGTGGTTACTTGGGCAAAAGATACATTTTTTTGTTTAAGAGTCTTTAAAAGCACGGTACTTTTGGATGAGACTGGAAGAACGCTGCAGAGGCAGGATAGGCTACTGCATCTACAGGAGGAAAAAGAGGAATGCACAGAAGATGGGGTATGGTAGTTACAGGGAATAGGAAGGCAGCAAACATGGAAGAGAATTGAAGTGTGTGAATAATGAAGTGTAGAGGAATCTATATCCATAAGAAAGTTTACAAACAGTATTAAAAAAAAAAAAAATGTTCAGTGTTACGCTTCTAGTCCACAATTTACTGAGAGCTGTTTTCAGTAGTTTGAGCAACAAAAACTAATAAGAAATACGAAAAGGAGAAATGGAAAACAATATCTGGGAATGAACAACAGTTCAGGAATTCCATTGCGTTTCTGATTGCTGTATAAAGCCTATTCCTCGCTGTTATCTCATTTTCTGGTGTTCCCTAGAATGCACAAAATGTTCGATGTCAAGATCGTAGCAGTGAAATAGAGATGTTACGAACTTCTATTCCTAGTTAAACAGTCTATCTGTAACAATCTGCTGAAAATTGTTATTTTGATGCATTTATATGTATGGTGATCTTTAGGGGTAAAACTAGAGGGCTAGCTGTTATAGCTATAGTGGGATGGGAATGAAAATTAGAGTTTAGCGTTGTGTTTTGTGAGGATGAACAATTTGGAGAATAGGCCAATTCTGAAGTTCAGGTGTAATATTGTTGCTGACATTAAATATGTGATCACCATTCTGGTAGCTGCAACAGGAAAAGGAGAGACCAAACACATAAATGACAGTTGCATTTTTTTAGCTTTAACTATTTTTAAACAGCAGAATATCAGAACCTGTGTAGAACAAGATAGAAAAGAAAAATCCGTAAGGACTGACTTTAGGATTTGCTAAAGGAAAGGCAATGCAGAAGGAAGGACAAAGAAGTACAGAGACAAAAAGGGATAAGCAGAAACAGGAGGAAAGAGAGCTTGCAGAAGAACAGAATTAGTGTTTATCGTGGAAGTGATAACATTTTCCCAATCTGTCAATGACTTAACGTGACAGTATGGTATTGAACAACTAATGAGCAACCACTGCAAATGTACTTAATACATAAATACAGTATTCTAGCTTCAGTCATTCTGAAAACTTCCCTCTGACATCATCTGCTATGATACTAGATTGATGGAAATGTCTTGTACTAAATTTGTACTCCAGCCTTCAGACTATCTTTGGTCTGTGAGCCTTACAGTCTGCACACAGCTTCTAAGGTCAATGGCATTATAGACTTAAGGCTGAAGTTCATGTATTTCACCACATCCTGGAAATGTATTTCGTTGTTTTTTAAAATAATGAAGATTGGCCTGGAAACTTCGCTTCATCGCTTTGATTCACTTAGTAGCTATATGTCTTCTGTGCATGAATAGAGTTTTACAGAGTTATAATAGAGTATACATAGGAAGGGAATAACGCAAATAATGGTAGTGCTTTGGCATGTAACTAAAGTAAGAAGTGGTTGAGGCTCATTTTCTCAAATTTTGGATGTAGAGCTTCTTGACAGTATTGGATGAGGTGGAATAGGAAGCTGAAGGGATCTTACATAACATAGACAAATAAAAGCCTCAGGAAGTACTTTAAGTAAAATTTCTCCTCCAAAGTACTGAAAGCTCTCAAAACCCAAGGTTCCCTGGAAGGTGTTCAGTATTCCTGAGGACAGCATCCTAGGCCATTAACATAAGATGGAAGAGCATGCAGCTTGCTTAAAAGCTTGTTGGGACATTAATGAGATCTGAGTAGTTTCTGGTTCCTGTCCCAACTGTGCTGTAACAGTTTTCAGTAACTTTTATGTTCATTCATTAGTTTGGAGCTTTCATGATGTATTCCCTCATTTTACAGAAAGTAGATTTACAAACTTGTTTATTCTGAAAATAATATATATACTACAAGAACATTTGTGTTGAATCAAGATTTTAAAATCTTGACACTCAATATTCTTGAGTGTTTATTTTTTTAGTAGTAATTTTCTGAAGGGTTGCAAAACAGTGATGAATTGGTTTCCTTTAAGTGGCTTACGTGAGAAGAGGAAGAGCAGGTAGGTAGGTCCAGTCTGGTGTAACTAAAGTACATTAAAGACCACAAAACTGGAAGAAAACCTAATAATATAACTTAAAAAAAAAAAAAAAAAAAAGAAAAGAAAAGGACAGAGCTAATACACTCTTAGGTTTCTTTCCTTTTTTTTTTTTTTCAGTTTAAGTAATGAGTGTTCTAATTTTATCATACTCTAATCTCATGGATAAGTATTCCTGAATTTCATAAGCAGACTATTCAGTTTGGCAGCACTTAGTATTGTTTTACCAATGTTTTTCATTCACAAATGTCAATGACTCAAGCAGCCAGTGACAAAGTTAAAATGAGGCATGTTGCCCAATTTTAGAAAAAAATACCCCTGCCTGAGAACAGCACCCGATTTATTTTTAGATTAAAGATATCTTAAAATCCTTAGAAGGATGAAGTCATACTTTTTTTTCTTAATATTATGTCTAAAAGAAAACCAAGTAAGATTGTCATATTTTACAGTTTTCCTTAGTGCCATTCTCACTCAGTATAAATACTGGAACTTTTTGTGTGTCAGATTTCTTTTCAAAATAAAATGAACATTTCTGCTCATTAACAGAATTGCAGGATCTTTTAATAGTTGTGTAATACCCCTTAAAAATTTCAGTATAGTCTAGTTGCTACAGCCAATACATATATTCCCTTAAGCATTGCAAAACAAATATTAGCTTTGCATTGTGATTCAAAGAAACAATGCTGTAGGAGAAAACAGAAAAAGTCGTTTACAAGTCAGCAGCAGAATATTTTTATAGTGCTGTGTTCATCTGCATGGTCGCACACCTTCTTGATTGTTGATCAGTGTATTGGTCAACCCATTGCAATCAGATAAACTGGTATCTGCTCAGCCTTCTCTTCCTGGCATCCAGGTCTGTGTTACCAGGGGCTTAATTTTGTGGGGGCAGTCTGTGGCTATTTTGGTAGGAAAGATTTATGCTTCATTTTTGCCGCTTGGGTGATGTGAATCAATTGTATTCAGGGATGAATACAGACCATTGATTTTAGAGGGCTTTCTATCTGCTCAGCACTTTTTAACAGTCTCTTATTTGGGTGTCTTAGGTTTAGCCACCTAAGTTTGGAAATGGTGTCCTAGATGCATGTGTAGAAAGATGAAAGGGCTTGGTGGTATTGGTTTTTAGTTAAAGCGAGACGATGATTCATTGCTGAGCTGTTATGTCCAGGCAAAACAGGCAAAGCGATTCTCATCACTTAGGCATAACTGCAGTACAGGATGCCAGGAAACTGTGCTCTTACCAAAAGACTGACTACATTCTGTCAAAATTTCACTAAGGAAAAATGAACCCTGTCTTAAAAGTAGCACTGTTGTTTGTTTTTTTTTTTGGCGATGAAACATGATCCATACTCAGCAATCAGTTTTGGATTCCCCTTTATATAACTGGCCATAATTCCTACATATAGGGACAAGAACTTTTTTGGGGGTAATGATAATTCAAAAGTGATAGAGAAACTTCCAGGGCTAATTATATATTTTTTTTTTTATCATGATGTCTTGTGGCATTATTACATCATACATGGTAGTTTGTTCAATTAATTTAAATAACCCTTTCATGTAAGACTTGATTCACAAAAGCTGTTTAGGGTGCGGCTGGGATTAGATTTCAGAAGTTAACTTAGTTTGTAGGTCGGTCTATCTCTGGTTGATAGCAAAACTTAGTCATCATGTCATCCTGAGATACACGGACACGAGTTTTCTTTGTCCAAGTCCAGGTGTGATTCCTGGTGTGCTTACTATGCTTATCTGAATTAGTTTAACACACCTATGGCCTAAATCTTGAAAACATCAATGCTAGCTAGGTGTGTTCGTATTTGATGAGTGTATCACAGTAAACCTAAATCAAATAAGCTCTTCAGAGAAAAAAGTCATGCCAAGAAACTTCATCAAACATGTATTTGTACAAAAATAAAGCCTGTGTATTTGTCCCAGACTATAGTAGTTGTGGTGAATGGTATTTTACTGAATGTTGACCCAGGTATCACTGTAAATTTCTGAATTAATGTCTTCCAATGTCTTTGAAAAGCAGACCTGTTAAAATCCCATAATTAAAATCCAGTCGTGTTTCTCGTATCTTCCAGAGAAATAAGGAAGATGAGTTGAGCTTGACTTCGTTGTTTTACTTCCAAGTATTTCTCATTTTCAGAATTCTGTGTGCTGAGCCTTTTAGTATTTTTGTGACTTGCACAGTAGTACAGCGTTGGCTTGATTCCATCTGTTGGTTCGTAGCAGTTCCCAAGCAGTGACTAGAAACAGTTTGTTAGTCTCAGCAATTTGTAAGAAGGTAGTAATAGAAAATGCCTATGATGCAGACCCCATTGCAATATTTTCAAAGTAAATCCAAGTAAGTAGAATAAAAATCCTAAGTAAAAAGCACTCCTATTAAGAATCTGTTACAAATGTCCTGTGACAAAGGCAGACTTTAGGCAGACTTTGAGCACATTCCATTAGTACCCTAAATATATTGGTACAGTAAAAGCCGTATAGCACTTGACTACCATTCTGAATTACATAACTTGTTATATTTTTTCTCTTTAACTAAACATATTTTACTTCTTAAGTGCTTTATTATGTATCTGGAGAAATATTCTATAGTTCTTTGTTTATAAGTTGAAAAATTGAATAATTTATCTGCTTAAAATAGCTATTTTAAATTTATCTCTGTGCGATAGCCACAAATAGATTCATTTCTTCAAATGCATGGTTTCTGCCACCTGTTTGAGTGTTAAATGTATGTGTATGTCAGTTTTAAATTTGTTAGCCTAAGTGAGAGTAGTTCCTTGGGAATTTCAGTATTTTTTGCTTCATCTATGTTAAATAGTTGTCATTGGCCAGATAAATCATGTGATATTGCTAATAGCCTTGAATATAGAGAAGAAAATGTACAAAGTGGCACTTATTAATTAAAGATCACGAACCAGATGATTATAAGAAGGTTCTACTCAGCTGCTTAAGTAAGACAAATGCAATGTATTAATACTAAGAAAGCTACTGTCCCATTATATTGTCTGATGTACAAAAAAAATGAATATAATTTAATCTCAGTTTACAATTGTTTCACTTAGGTTCTGATCAAGTTCACATGAAGAAGGGATTGAGGCTGCCGTAGGTATAATTTTTAGTGTGCTACGTTGCACTAAATGATATAGATGTAACTCTAGAAAACCTTGGGAGGTGGAGGAGGACTCTTATGGATCTAACTAATTTTAATATGTACTTCAAAATAGACTAAATTATTATGTGAAATATATGTTATGTGTATATGATTATGGGACCTCAGTTTATACGTGGGGATCTTTGATCTGGTTATTACATTGTCATTACTGATACAAGGAGAACCTTCCAACTCAATATTTATTAAATATTGAAATGTTCTGAAGATATTATGTGAAATTAAATATTTAATTTTGCATAATATCTTCACAGATGTTTCAGCTGTTTTATATTTCGAGAAGATACTAAAATGTAAGATCTCAATATTGTATGAACTAATAGCTTGACAAATTTCATAAAATACTATTTAAGGCATATACAATTCTCTGTACTTTGCTATATGAATATAGAACTAAGGGTCTGGAAGTGATTTCCTTGGCTGTGGAGTTCAGTTACCTCCTTTTAAAAGGAAATCTCAGAAATTTGTGAAACTCCATGTAAGTTTGTCCAGCTCCAGATACACACAGGCATGCAGAGTTTGGATTCTTACAGCTAACAAAACTTGCAAATAGAACAGGTAAGTGAATGGGGAGAGAGATAAGAGGTAAACGAAAGTATTAGAAAATTCATTAAGAGGCTCTTACAACCAATCAAGTAACTCATCCCAGAAAAAAAACCAAAACAAACACCACCAAAAAATGGAACACCAAACAAAAAAATCCCAAGTAACCACAAGAAGAGTGTACACAAAATCCTCACTTCATTACCTTCAGTTAGATTTTTGCCCTAGGCTTCAGTGAAGCCTGAATTTCACCCTGTGTTCTTACTACTAGCAGATGAGCCTCAGTAATAACCGATACTAAACTAGACTAAGATAGCTCTCTTGTTTTCTATAAATCAAAGATGTTCACATAAACAATTACCAATTTGTGGCAGACTGCCAAGTGTATGTATCTTGCTGTAACTACCAGTGATCATCATGGGGATTGTCATGCTTTTCCCTCTTGGAGTCCACGTTCCAGAATAATTGTGCTAACAGCTTATTCACAGCTTGTTAAATCATACTTGATTCAGGGAAATATTTGGGCAAAACAGGATGCCTCCAACATACTTCATGAACAGAGCAGACAACCAGAAGTCTTCAGTGCTGTGGTAACAGATTTATTCAGCTTGATTTGGGAAAATGGCTTGGGTTAAAGGCTGTGATTGAGCCCTCATTAAAACCGTTGGAAATGGTATGTAGACTCAGTTAAAACATTGAGAAAATAATATATTTTTAGTTTCCTTGCCTTAAATAGCTCTAGGATCTTTCTCTTCTCCCTTTCACCATTATGGATCCATTAATAGTATCATAAATGAGTGGCCGCGACTTAAATTCTTTCCTATGTGGTATTAATGAGCAGTATAATACAAATGTTCTGTTTGATACCTCAGTTAGGATTTTAGATAGGATCCGTAAAACTTCATAGGTAACCATCGTCTGTCCATCAAGGGAGAAGTGTAATACATACATGAGGTTAGCCCAATCAGTAATATGCTTAACCGAATGCTTCCTTGCTGATCAGCTGATGCCTAACAGGTAAATGGTCCTTTGAGTTCAGGATCCTTATGGGACCTGTTCTTGTCCCTTCTAGCTTCAGGGCAAAGTGAATCCCAAAATTTTAGCTTGTGCTTCTTTACTCACAACCCATTTTAAATAGCTGTATACATGCTTTGGTTTTGTATAGCTCTCTTACTGGAAAACTCATGTTAAAAGTACTGAACTTATGATCAGACACAAACATGTCTTAATCTAACCACAAACATAAACTAACACATAAGACAAAAAATACTGTTTATTTCTCATACTAAGAGGTACAGAAATACTCAAACAAGTTTGCATTTTAAAAATTATTATTTTTTCTTGTGTCTATGCCAGTAAGGCCATATTTGACCTACAGGTTCCTCTTTATTTTGGCCTGTTACTGGCAAGCAATTTTATATGCAACATCCCCTTTGAATTACAGTTGAAAATTGATTTTTTGCATAGGAAGTATTGTTAAAAATTTAATCAAGATATCTAACGTTTTTAGTAACTGAAGCTGAACTATTTTTAAAAGGTGCCTGAGAGCCTGGTTGGATGTAATTAGCCATTCATGTTTAACTATTTTATTGTGATGCCATTAATCATGATCCCTAAATATTCTTCTTCACCGTTATGCTCCAAAGGAGCCTCAGCACTTTGCAGGGTCAGGCAATAATAAGTAGTGATGGTTGCTAATAGCCCAGTGCCAAAGTCAGTATCAGTGGCATGACAGAAGTGGAAATTCAGAGCCTTCTCTTCCATCATATTCGAACGCAAACACCCACTGAAGTCAAAAATCAGGGGCAAATGTAGGTCAGGATGTTTAGGTTGCCGTAAAAGAAGCAGGGTAGATGTTCATCTCCTCTTGAATCAACAGCATCCTTTATTTGGGGGGGATTTTTGCTTCATCTGTAAAGAGAACAGCATCATTTCAGACCAGCTATCCAAATTAGAGCAGTCCAGGGCACGACTGTTCATTGATTTCCTATTTGATTATGAGTGAACAAAAAATACAGAACTCTTTTTTAGAAATATGCTCTTGAAACCCTATTGAAGAGGATCAAGAAACGGAAAGGATTAGGAATATAGTGGTGGTCCCTTGATCCATCTCATTAGTTCAATGGGATTTCAAAAGTGCAGGTTTTAAAATATTGTTCCCACACGTTTTTTGAATTCTAATCAAAAGGTGAATCGATCAGCAGTAATGTCTTGGATGTAAAGCCTGCAGTTTAAATAGCTAGCCAGAAATTGCCCATACTTTTCTTGATATATCTTTAAAACAATTGCTGTATGATGGGGTAGCAATCATTGCAAGGATAAGGGGACCTAAAAATATATTTCTTTCAGAGTCATAACAATAAAACATAGTTCCATTTGTACTTTTTGGAAATAAAACTGATTTAATGTAAAAACAACTCAGAGAGGCTTCATCTTTGGGTATTATTTTTGCTTAAGAAATCACGTTTCAAATTGCACTTTGCAAAGTATTAAGGCTGTCATCATTAAACAGTACCCATCACAGAAAATAGTCTTTTGTGCCTACTAATATATATTTTGGATAACAGAAAGTCCCATTAATATAGAAAAATTACTGAAAAACATTTTATGTTGTAAATAAAAATTACTGATTATTGTGAAAATTATGCACATTTTTTCAGTAGCATTGTAACAGGTATAACTAGAACCATTAGAGAAGTTAGGTTATAAAGTACTGACTAAATAGATACCTTTTATGAAAAACAGGTGATCGTATTTTAACATTTTTCTAATTGCATCTAGTTAAATACAAGAACAAAAGTGCATGTGAAAGCAAATTTTCTGGCCTAATTTAATCAAATACACTTTTTGTACAATATAAAGAATAGAAATGTTAGTATGAGATGCTATTAAGAATGGTACAGTATAACATCATTTCCTCTAATACTAAACAATTTTATTTAAGAAAACTTTCAGACTTTTCATTTCCAGTTCTTTCAAAAATGTATGTTATTTTACTTTGAAATATGGTTTACAGTAAAGTTAGCTCTTCTGCTGATACTAGGGGATTTAAACATGAATAAAGATCAGAAAGTGCAAGTTAACGGTGAATTTTGAACTGAAATACAGTGAGCATTGTGGTCACCATCATACCATGCGTGGGTTATGATTGCAGCTTTTTGGACAAGTATTACCATATTATGGCCATCCTGAGAACTACCTCAATATTTTACCTTCTCCTCTTCCTCTTCCTCCTTTTCCTCCTTTTCCTCCTCCTCTTCCTCCTCTCCCTTCTCTTCCTCCTCTTCCTCTTCCTCTTCCTCCTCCTCCTCCTCCTCCTATTCCTCGTCCTCTCCTTCTCCCTCTCTTCTCCTCTCTGTTTTTTTAATTTCCTTTGGAGTTGTCATGCAGTTCACACTTGGAAAACTAACTTTTCTGATTTAAATATTTGTAAGATAATAATGTTTAAAACAAAACCCAAAACACAAAAAACCCCAACATAACAAGCCACAGAAACCAGTTTGTTAGGTACCCGATTCTGCCTGTGACAGAAGACCAGGCTTTGCTGCTTTTTATCAGCCTCTATCTCTAGATATATGCCCCTGTAATGCTTCTAACCACAATTTTGCCACAGTATTGTTAATAGGAGAGGTTAAAATATATTTTAGCAGGCATCAATGAAAAGAATAATAAACCTGCTCTTTGTGATGCCAGTTATAATATCTAAGAATTTAGATGCTGCCTCAAAGAGAACCATATTTAAAAAAAAAAAAAAAAGTGAATGTCTTTCTTTAAAAACTACATACATTTATTGCTTTATATTAGCTACTAAAAATTGACGTGCTTCCAATGTTATATGTAGTAGAATGCATACTACCTGATTCCAACTTCTTTCTTAGGAAGAGATACAAGAGATCAGTGTCTTTCTTAAATATAAATGCACAGATTTACATGTTCAGGACCATATGCATTTTTAAAAAACAAATAAAATGAAAGCAGGAAGGGATGTTCTGTGATATTAGGACTTTGAAGGTTCATATGCAACTGTGTAGAATGTTGCAGTCTTTCTCAGATGTAGATACCAGCAGTACTTTAAAAAAATTGCTTGGATGTGATGTGCTATTGTAACTATTTGTATTACAAGGCCTTAAACACTTGTCAAGTTCTTGGTCCCCATTGTGCAAGGTATTGTAGCAGTACAATGAAAAGACAGTTTGTTTCACTAAATGCCAAGAATGTTGTGTCTTTGAAGAGGTTTCAGTAATAATAGAAAAAAACCAACTGCAAATACCCTCCAGTATAACTGCATAATATTCAGTGTCTGTAGTGTCATCTACACTACAGGAGTGTTCTTTACAACACACATGACTTTTCTGGGGTAAGTCAAAACAATGATGTAAATCTTTGAAATCTTACTTATTGTTTGTCAAGATGACTATACAGGACTGCCTCTATCTGGATACATTTTTATAACAACTGCTGCGCTAAAAGGCATTTTGTTATTAGAACTTTTTATGATGTTTTCAGCTTGTTCCTCACTTCACCATTAGCTTGCCCTGAACGTGCAGAAGAAAACCACATAACTACATTTATTAGTTTAATTTGAGGACAACGTTTTGGCAATGATATGGACGATCCAGACTGTTTCCTTCCCATCAGAGTCAGTCAACTCCTGCCCCCTTCTCTTCCTTTCATATAGCAATTGAGGGACTACAGAGAAGGCCATGGTTGCCGTTCCATCAGAGATATTAGGAGCCCTATCTCTGTACCTCACCTTGCAGGTTTGCTTTTGCATTTACTTTTTTTTTTTTTTAGTTCTGCTGTATTAAGGAACCTTATCAACTTGCCTTCCCAAAATGTTGGCCAAGTTCTGACGGTTCAGTCTTTTTTCTTGCCTAAGGAAGTCTTGTCTGCGATGCAGATGATAATAAAAACACACCTCCTCTTGCCTAACCTGGCATTGAAAACTGGTGCAATCTGCTATTAAAGAATATAACACTTTACAAACTGTACAGAAAAAGCTATACACCACCTTCTCTGTAGCATGGGGAACGTGATTTATGCCTCTATCCTGGTTATGCTCTCCTCCATCTCTCAAACAGCAAGGACAGGGCTCTTGCAAATGGAAAAAAAATGTTTTGAGAGAGATGTATTCCATTCCTCCATCTTAGATTCTTGGAGAAATCCTTGCCTTCAAAATTGCTGTCCTATATTCTCTTTTTTTGAACTGATACGATGAAACCCAACTTCCTTGACTTCTAGGAAATGTTGTATTTCTGTTCACCTTTTCAGCAGATAGATGGGTATGTTTCCCATGTTCAAAAACTTAATTTAAAATTGATCACTGACTTTGTTTTATGATCATAAACAGTTTTAAATGGTATTAGTTTAACAGTGAGAAAACAATGAAGAGTCCTCCAGTGTCAAGAGAGTTAGAGGTTGTGGCCTGTTGTCCCTGCTGGTTGTTCCTGCCGCTTGTCCGTGCTGGTTGTATAAGGGTATGCATATTTTTTTATTTCAAAGTTGTAGTATATTCTATTGATATTCTGAAAGAATTACAATCATCTTCTGTGCAAGCTTAAGGAAAGACACTATGTATCTGATAAACACTGTACCATTTTTCTAAACTAACAAAACACCTGTGATTACTCATCATTTATGTGTGCCTTTTTGCAGAACTGCACAGCGTTGAAACTGAGAGGGATTTTTTTTCCTGAAAATGGAAACAGTGAAAAAAAATTCCCAGTTCTCTAGCAGTTGCCTATTAATAGCGTTTCTAAATCGCACACCTACAGTCCCAGTTAGCCAGTGATTGAGTAGCTCCTATTTCTACCCCTTTATATTTGAAGTTTGCAGTACAAGCAATCCTTAAGGTAGCATTTGCATTTGCTGACTGCTCCAGCACCCTGATGACTTCATTAATTTCCGTCTGAGGCCGAGGAAAGAGAATGGGTTTTGGTTTTACTTTAACAGACCTAATATTTTTTATTAGCTCTACGTTGAGTTCAGGCATGTCATCATTTGAAATGCACATACCATGTTAAGATGTAATTCGGTTAATATGCATAAAAACAGGATGGCTGATTGCTAGTGGAAGTTGCAGATTAATAGGTTAAAAAAAAGTTGTCTACCTTCAAAAAACCCAAACTACACAGCTAGAGTTAATACTTCATTATGTGCATAGTGTTAACCCTCACACATGTTCCTGTTTTTTTCTCCTAATTTTGAAGAATTCAAACTGGGTTTTTGTTTCTGAAACACCTTCTTCTTCAAGGTGAATTCTGGTCACTTCTGTATCTTTTTTTCAGGGTTTTCTTGTTACTGGGGATACAGGAGTTTCAGGTGATTTTTCATAAGGCTAGTCAATGCAGCAAGGCGCATGGCTTGCAGCTCTGGGGAGGAATTGCTTCATTAGAGCACTGTCCTCCTTGCATGTACTACTGAAGGGAAAGGAACATATTGAGACCTTGTGTGGCTTTGTCCCTATCTCATCACTGTCTCAACTATGCATTGGCAAGCCCAGTTGCACCAGTTTACCAGGAAGATCCTCTTTTCAAGGAATAACCCTCTGCCAGCCACCAAGGAAAGGGTTACCATCTTACAAGTCACTTCAAGGCAAGGAAATAGCATACTGCTTCTGCTCAGGGTCTGCAGGATATAACATCACAAGCCGGCCAGGAGCAAATAAATTTCAGAGAAATTTTCAAGCCCTGCTAACTGCTAAAATGGTATTTCAGATATTATTCATATTTGTTCAGATGCCATTAGGTTCTGTGTGAAAAATCACTTCTCTAATGCAGCTGCCCGTTTTAGTTGGTTAAATGATGACTGGCAGGTTTTAGAAACTGGGTTCAGAGAATCAGGGAGCAAATTGCATACCTTGCTCACCAGGCGTTCAGCCTGTAAATTATGTGAGGTAGGTACTCTTTTTAAAATCAATACTAAAAAGTATACAAAACTTGATTAAATAATAGTGTATATGTATTAATGCTAGTTTTGGTAGCTGAAAGTCTTCCCATTGGAGTTCACAACAAAAATGTTTGAATCCTGGACATTATTTGATTCTTTTCCCATTTCTAATTAATTAAATCAGTTATTATTGCGATGCGATGTTTGTATTTCAGAGTAGATAACTGTTTCTATTTCAGCAGAATTACTTATGCCCACACAGCAGTACTTGCTGTTTCTCCTTTGTTGCTTCTTATTTAAGCTAAGAAGTTTTAGTCCCTCAATCTTTCAACCAGGGAGTGAAGGCAATATTATATGATTTAAATGGCCAGTCACAAAACACAAATGTCTAATAAATTATGTGAGAAACCAATTCAGCAAATGCTCTGTAGGCTGGAATTTGTTTTCTTAAACTATCTGGGAAATCTTTGCTAATGGCTTATGTATTAGTGGACTAGAGCAGTTTTTGGACATCAGATAGCGTTAAAACATAAATAACTGAACCAGTGTTAACTGTGATTCATCAGACAACCAGAAATTCTTAGTGAATGTTATAATTCATTGGCCTCTGATTTTTATATATAATTGAAAATACAAATATCAAAATAGCAGTAATGTGTGTGTATAGCCAGTGAGCCCTACCATGTTGAATTTATAACTGTTTTCGGAAAACAAAGCCACTTCATTTTCAGTCAGTATGTGAAGCAGTAATGTATATTCACTCACATAGCCTGTATTTTATTCATGAAACAGAGAAAAGCAAGAACATATCTAGCCCAGCAGCAGTCTGGGTTACATGCCCGTGGGGCCCGCTTTCTTCCAACAGCCCTTCTGCTTCTGCTTCCTCTCCTTGTGATGGTTATCAGAACATTTTGGTGCTGGTGCTTTTCATGGGGTACAGGTTATCAGAGGTGTTGGGTATACATGTGAACAGAAAGCAATGTGGAAGCTATGCCTTAGATTTCACTTGCTGTTAAAACTGAACACAGCCATTAGGTTGCTACATACTGTACTTTTGCTGAGGGTTTGGGGTGGTGCGATGGGCTGTCGCTGATATTTGACACGCGAGCTACATTGGCACTCCAACCATGCATTTTCAGTCTTACAATCTCCCCTCTTGCCTCAGTGTTTTTTTCACAATCATCTCAATTTGTTTTATAACCACTTAGGTCCACCTTCCCTCATACATCCACTTACATCTTTGTATTTCTTCTCTCTTAGTAGCACCAGTGACACTCATCTTCCCTGATAATGATCAGTGACAGTTTTGATAGCTCTGCTCTTTCCAGTCTTTGTGCTGTCCTGCTCATTTTGCATATCTTTGTATGTGTTTTTTAGCTTCTTCCAAAGGAGAAGTTTCTTAGATAACTGTATTTCTTTGACCGTTTTTCCCAATAGTTCTTTTCCCTGTACATTCATTGTGGTGGCCGAACCCTTGCATCCTAACCCTCCTGCCTTTGGAGGGCAGTTTTATGATCTAGTTTTATATTTCTCTTCCCTTTGGCATGCTATGCCTTGTGAAACATTAGACTTAAACCTTATACTCATCAGTTTTCCTCCAGATATCTTCCTTCCATAACATTGGCCTTGGTCTCTGCCCTTGTTTCTAGCCTAGTCAGTTCACTTCCAAGGAGGATTACGTCTTCTTCCAACTGGATGTTATTTGGAGGTCCCATCCCGATATCCCCAAACTCTTCAGAACTTATCCTAGCAGATCCACACTACTCTTCCTTCTTCGCACAGATTTTGCTCTGCAGGCTGAAATTGTTAACGTTTTTTATCATGCCTGTTTCACAGCAGCTTCTGATACTATTTACCTGGTATTTTTGAAGCTCCACTTAGAACATTTTGGGCCTAAAATCATGTGTGCTTCAGCAGTATTGCATCACTATAACCACTAAGTTTGAGACACAGGCATCTGGATCAGGTATTTTAGAAGTCTCTGTTCTGTGTGGCTGTTTGTTTCAGCCTTGTAATTTTCTTTAACTCTATTTTGCCGTGAAAAAACTCAGTTTAGAACACAAATTATGGTACAAAATACAGTTGCTGTTTGTACAGTTTCGTACACATCTTAAAATCAGCATAGAAGACATTCTCTCCTTTGGAATGAAGGGTCTTTTTTTTTTTTTTTTTTTTTTTAATGTGAATACTAGCCTGATCATATTTAGACTGCAGTTGTAGATATGGTTCCCCCTTGGCAATGAGCAGTATAAGATCTGCTCGTTTGTTTGTAACTGCATGTACATGGGGTATGCACACTGTTTGCTAACACCTTTCCTGACAGCAGTGATAAGCTGCCTAGGCTGGCAGGAGAGTTCACCTAGCAAAGGGTGAAAGGATGAAAGGTCCTTTTATGAAATGCAAACTGAGAAGCTGTAACATAAACAGAACTGCTCTCAGAGAAATACTGGTTCCTGCCTACCTCTACACAACTTTGTACTTTAAGCTATAATGCACATTTTATGCAAATAATCAGTTCGCATCTAAACATGAACAGCTAAGAGGGACTTGGATCCTGGTCTCCCCAAGATCCATTCTGCCCAATAATAAGGTCACCTCTAGGTCATCTTTTATCTTTGTTAAATCAAAAATGAGACGTGGTTTAGAAGGTCTGATAAAAGCTGTGGGATTTTCATTATTGAGCATTCTGTAGTTTTCTGCTGTGGGACATCTAGTGCAATGTATCTCTCCGTTTGACTGGTGTTAGAGTGCATTCAGAAAGTAGTGAACACCAACTGCTGTGATCCCAAACAGTAAAAAAGTAAATCATTTAACCACAAATTCTTGGGATGCTGTCATTTTTAGATTCTGAATGAGAAAAAAAAAACAACATTTCAAATCTTCACTACTGAGCAAAATATCAATGTGATTTCAAACATTCATGTGGTAAAAAGAGTGGTAAAGTAGTCACACCCTAAAAGTTTCTACCATGTTGGGAGTTGCTGCCATTTCTAAAAGTAAAAAGTTTATCTCAGATCTATGCAAGAATAACAAGGGAAGTAAATCCCTTTGAAGTCAACTATCTTAAAGTTCTTTTCACTTTTTTTTTTTTTTTTCCCCTGGGCTGTAAGGAGACTCCTTTATCCCTGCCGAGTATTTCATTGAAAGATCTGGTAGGAAGACTGGAACCTTTGTTGAAACTGGGGAAGATCTCTGAAAATCAGCATTACCGTTATAAATCTGGCTTCTCCTTTTTTCTTACGCCTGTATTATTCCATTTGTCTCCTTCTAATCACTAGACTATACAGATATCCAATACATAGTCATCCCTTTTCTGTGCCTGTCATCTACAGTGTTTCCCTGGCTTCCAAAAAACCATAAAAACTCCAGGAACCCTTCATCTCTCATCTCTGCTTCTGTCTCTTCTATTTCTGTCACTTGTGCGACTTAGTCTTCATTCTCATGTACTCATTCCTGTCCATAATCAGACCCAAAGCACCGGGGGTGAAAGAGGATTTTGGACTTCTTATGGGTTCCCAGTACTTGCAAATCTTCCCTTCTTCCTTTCTCCTGCAATCTTATCTCCTAGATGGTCTTACCAAAACCACGACTTTAATTTCCACTGTACCAGTGATGCCAGCCTTCATTGCTGATTACTGCAGTTTTTGTTCAGCCACCTTCATGCTTTCTCCCATGCTGCTATTAGGCTTGAGAGGAGTTCCCCCCCCCCCAAAACCCGTAAATGTGCTATGTCTGTTGCCATCCCTGAAGTTCACGTCCCTGCGGTGCCTACTGTGAGCTCACAGTGACTAGTCCGGTGGTGGACTGAAACTCTTGCGTTTGTAGTAACTGGGAACACTTTGTCCTTGCCTTTTGCTCTTCCCTACGGTGTGTTTTCCTGATCTTTTTATAACATACATGTGCGGTATCAAATCTAATGGGGCCCTAATTTAGGCATCTACACATTACTGTAATTAACTAATAACTCCATCCTTTGTTAATTTTGACAACAACTAAGAGACTGAAGGGCAATTGTACTACTAGCCATCTGTATAAATGCAAAAATGCAAGAGGCTGAAGATTGTCCATTGAAGTCAGGTTCTGCAGGCTGGTATATTAGAATGTAGCTGGTGAACGGATCCGCGGTCTTCAAACATTCATGTTTCTGTAACAGAAGTAGCCTCTGTTTTAGGGACAACAGAAATAGTGGTTCTGTAATGGCAAGAAGTACCAGTAACCTCCAAAAGCATGTCTGTGTTCTTCAATGAAAGGGTATTGAATCAGGGGAGCAAACTCAGTGTTAAGGGCAGTAAAGTGGCAGAGCTCTTGCTGTATTGGACGAGAGGGGACTGCATGTTGGACCCCTCCATCTCATCCAAGGGGAAGAGTAATGGACCTCTGCCTCTTAGTAATGGGCTCCCTTATTCCCTGGCTATACACGCGTATTTATCAGCTTTCTGAGTTCCTGCTGACGAGTAACCCACATGATGACCTTTCTTACCAAAACAAAATAGAACAGAAATTTCCTCCCACCTTCTAATTAAACATTTTTCAGTTAGATTAACCCATTTAGATTAGATTGGATTAGTCCAGTGAATTGATACAGAGTAGCATTCACATACTGAACCAAACTGATGTAATACCTGGTAAACTATATAGCAAAAAGACTTGTCTAATTGTTTGAACGACACAGGTAAAAATGCAAAACTGTTGTAATTAGGGACATTATACAATTTTAAATGTCAGATAACTAATACAGAATATGTTGTTGAATTTAAATGTAAGAGAAGGATTTAGCAGTGCTGTGGTTTAACCCTGGCCAGCAACTCTGTCCCAATCAAAACCAGGACAAGCAGATGAAGTTTCTAATTTCTTACAGAGAAATTTAACAAATGCAAGTAGTGAATTCATCTTATTTCATTTTATCTGTACCTTAACAATTTATTTCCTGTTCATTACATCACTTAAAAGAAACGGTAGTTAATCTTACCTTGTTTTGTGCACTTAATTATCCATCAACTTTCTGAGCTCTTCAAATAGGTCAGTAAAAGTTTCCTGTTTCTCTAATTTTTCACAGTAACCTTTTATTACTGGTTCCAATGGGTTGATTGAGTACATCAATAATGACTTCATTCTTCTCCTTCAGAGACATATTTAGATATAGACAATGGTTGGGATGGTATACAAAGATCACTGACTGTCATGCTGACAATGTTACTTCATTGTCTCATTGTAATTTCCCCTCTGTCTGTTCTGCATGTATTCATGTATTTCGCTTGTCTTGTCCTTGCCTGGTAACCTCTGAGGGGCAGAGATTGCCAATTTGTTCAGTATTTGCACAGTACCAGCACAATAGGTTTCTAGTCTGTGACTCAGGCATTCTGACAGTATAAATAACAACAGAATTGCTTAGAGTCCTAGTGGCAAAATACAAAATGAAATCTGGATGTGTTCTGTGAATAGCTTACATCAGAAATGATAGGGCCTGATCAAATCATGCCAGAATTGAAATTAGAATTTATAATTTTAGAATTTAGTGATTTCTATGCAAGGCAAAAAAAAAAAAAAGAAACCTTATTTTCACCACAGTAAGCAGACTGTTCTCATTTTTAGCTGTGGCGTAAAAGGCCTATGGAACTGGACTTGCATCTCCAAAATGTATGAGGAAGCTCCTGCAGAACATAAAATGTAAATAAGAAGTTTAAAATACCTTATTTATATATTTATGCTTTGATTTCATCACAGTCAGATTTAGGAGTGAACAAAAAGCTCAATTTCATCTAGTCACTAAAATAAGAGTGTGTAAAAATAAGGCAACTTTCTTTTTCCAAAGGAAAGACTCGTTTCAGAGTAGAGTAAATAAATCAGTCATAGTGAAAAATGAACCACATTCCGTCAGAGATGAGGATTATTACATGGATGATGCAATGATCTTTACATTTCCTTGTTTGGTAAGAGTCATTTAATTGTGCTTGCCTTGCCTTGAATTAGTTAAAGGCACCATTCCTTTGCCACATTTATCAATCCTTTTATCCTTTCACTTCCATAAATGCATACGTCGACTCACTACAAGAGGCAACTGAGTGAGCTGTACAGTGATAAATTTTTCTTGTTAGGAGAAATTACGTTCACTAACTTGAGCTACTTCAGCATGAAATTGAAAAAGAATCATTTTGTCTTAATTTACATTCTTGATTCAATGAGAAAAATGTAGATTAGGCCAAGAAAACTATGTAGGCATTGCTTTAAAAACTAAAGGTAAACTGAACTGGCAACATTGGTAGTTCATCAAATAACACATCTCCTGTATTTATGATACTGGGTTGTATTAGTGCCTGTGAATCACTTTAAGATATATACATTTTGGTCTTTCAGATCCGTTTACTGTTTCAGTTACATCTTTATCAACAGTGGTATGCATTTTTCATTTCTCACCTAAGCCGTGCACATCGTTCCTTAATCAAAATCACTGGGATAGTGCTGCGGTTCACTAGCCTTAGGAGCT
>CM067081.1:189027009-189107009 GCA_034008185.1 Gorsachius magnificus
TGCTTTACCCCATGAAGAATAAATTCAAAATTCAGCCATACCCTTTTCCTATTTTTTATCCTTCTCATGTAGATGTAAATGTCCAAATAAAACTCGCTATAATGATGGCAACACAGGTTTTTAGACTATAACTCAACAATACGATGAGCATGAACTGGCATACCTGTGATGATAGTTTAATTTAGTGTTGGTGGCAGTAGTAGTGACGTTGCATGCACCAGCAGCTGGAGCACCACTCTGAATCCTTGGGAGGTTGGAAGAATGGTCCTTCCCTGGAGCTTGGGACTTGTGCCTGCTGCTGCATTAGCCAGCCCTGGCATCAGGAGGCACCTCGGTGGCTTGTCTGAGTTTCTGGGGATCTTGCCATAGCAAAGCCTCAGAAGAAAGCCAATTGATTGTAAAGCTGATGGAGAGAAGGAAGGCAAGGGGCTGAGTGGTGGTGAAATACAGGGATATGGGAATCAGAGAGTTAACTGAGTGGAAAGAAAGTAAGCTGAAAAAATAAGGACAGCCTGATTATCATAGGAATGGTACATACAGTTCTTCATTTAAAATGTGTTGAAGTTTTTGCACATTATAGCTGGAATTTAAATATATCATATTCTCCCCCACATTAACTGCATGAACATAGAATTAATTGTTTGAGAATTTAAAATGTAAATTGGCTAATGATTTCTTAGTTTAAAATTAATTTTAGGTGAATTCTTTTGATAATCCTGTCAAACATTTTTAGACCTGAGTGATTTTGCAGAAGCAGCCCATTTTCTGCCACTTCCTTTACTGTTGAAACTTACTGAAACATAGTGTTCGTACTACAGCTGAAGGCATTCAAAAAAATCGTGTCTTTTCATTGTGACTCATTTTTCCCCACCAACCATGAGGTTTTGTTTTCCTAGCCATGGTTAACTCAACATACTCTATCAAGGAAATTTCCACATCTAAAGGCTGTCTTGCAAAATGGCTGATGTTTCATTATTCTCGGTGGAATTTAAGTCATAATTTGGGTAATATTTTCTTCCCAGTGTGCAGGCTACGTTGGGAGACAGGAACTCTTCTGTTAAGGCTCAGATCACAGGCCGTTCTTAAGGATGGCAGCTGGCTCCACTTGCATGTTGTAGGGACACAGAGGACCTTTGCCTGGTTTAGATGATGTTCTCTGTAATACAAGAAGAATGAACTGTATGTGTTTTGTTGATTAGAAGAATTTGAAAGAAGAAACTAAAGGCAAGGACTATAGGAGGGTTATGAAGCTGCGAGTTTCCACATGTACATGGGCAAATACAGAGTTAAAGGAGAGAGGAGGAACCATGATGGGAGGGTTGAGGAGGAAGCCATGAAGCTCCAAGGATGTGCACTTGGGAGCAGAAAGGGGTGCCATAGTCAAGAGCAAAACATCAGCAAAATCTCATCTCGTGTTGCAAAAAGACCTCAGTGACCAAAATGCCTTTTTTGCTGCTTCAGGGGGCTTCTAATTATAGGTGACTGTTCCTTGATGTCACGGCTGCTGGATGACCATAGATAATTAAAGGTGTTCGGCTACCCTTTTTCCTTCCATTCATTACCACATTTAGAATCCTGCTTATATGAAACCGTAACTTTCATTTGCTTATATTAACAACTCTTATTTATGGATCATTTAAAAAAAACCCTGCAACTTACATGATCCTTGATCACAACTTTACATTCTGAAGTTAACCTCACATATTTTTTGTTTGGGTATACACATGGAACAGTTCATAAACTGGTGGGTCAGAAGTTGGTCCCAACATGCTTCTTGGGAAAAGTGGAAAGAGAGGAAAAAAGATGTTAAATATATTAATAATAACATTCAGAAGTATTTATCCAGAGGAAAAAATGTGGTATGCTGAAATTCTATAGCAGAACTTGCCCGTATGCATCTTTGAGGTGCGGGTATGGCATATCAGCCTGCACTAACCCCATTTTGGTAGCTGATTGTGATGCACAGACACATTTACATATCCTGATACTCATCCTTTCAGGTGCTAAAATACCCGAGAATGTAATTCAAGGTATATCTGCATACAGGAAAGTGGCTTGTACAGTCCGGCTTTGGTACTGTGTGGAATCTGGCTACTAAAACCTTCTCTTAATACCTTATCCTGTTAATTTTGGGCTGATTTTCATTGCTTCTAAAGAGCCAAAAATCTGTCTTCGTAGTGTTTATGTGAATAGATACATAAAATATTCTTTAACCTTTTGGTTTTATATCTTTGAGTCACAATAGATGCATGAGAAACTTTGTGTTGCAAAACTTAATTATACTTTCAGTCAGTGGCTCCTTAGCCTTCTTGAACATGTTTTCCAAAGTATTGCAAAGTCTGTCTGTGCACTCTATTTATCCAATGTCTAGCACTGTTCGGTGATTTCTGATTGGATTTCTTTCTCTTCTTTAATGATTTCTCTAATAATAAAAACCTATTAGTAAGGCTTGATATCCCATAATTATTTCTGTATAATGGGATGAGCAAATATCTTTTTTGTTTCTTCCTTTTTATGACTATTAACTGCAGTAAGTGTCCTAAGGGCTTTTCCCATCCTTCATGTCCTTACAGGCCCTTTTGTATCCACCTGAGGCTTAATAGAGAAACTTCAGTTTGAAGAAGAGCTTTCTCTGGCAATATAAGAGAAGAATGGCGCAAAATATCAAATATTTTCTACACGTAGGCCAATGATCAGACAAGTGCTGTAAGGGCTAACTGTAATTTCCAACAGTCCCTGTGATGTGAAAGATTCCTCAAGGCAGAAACTGCTTTTCTTATTTGGTTGTCTTACTTCGCCTTTTCCAAGGATGACCACTAATTATTGCATCTCCTACTACCACAGGTTGGAAATACCTGAATGATGATCATAAAATCCACTTTGCTCATAACTTTGCTGTTCTTCTCAGTCCCTCTCCTGCTACCTAAGCTGGCATCCAACATTTCCTTAGATCCTCAGACAGTACCTTATTTCTCCATGTTTGTTCAAAACGTACAGGGCGCATCAAGGATACAGTTTCAGTCTGGGGCTCCCGGTGCTGCGGCACGCTATCGTGTCTCTTCGTCAGCGCTCTCGGAGACTTCCTAGCTGGCAGCCACAGCCTTTGGTGCCCTGCAAGTGCACACGCAGGGTTAAGTGCCTGGAGCTAGCCAAGCCCTTCAGAAATGTTTCTTAAAGCCAAAAACCAGTTTTAAAAGATGAGAATTGTTCTGAGAGGCCAAGTGTTAAATCTAGGATGCCCAGTTAGTCCAGGAATATTTTCAGTTCCTCCTCAGAGAATGGAGACCTGACTTACTGAAGATACAGGCAGTCCTTTTAGCAGGTCTGAATTATTCTAATTTATAATTCCACATTCAAAAAGAGTATGAAGGAACAACTTTTAACTCTGTATTTAAAATTCATTTATGGATTTTGAGAATCAAAATCCCATGAGAAAATTGTGGATGCCAAATGGCTCTACTTTGAAAGAACAAAAAACCATTGGTAGGACCTGATATAGAAAAGTCAGATAAAATGTAGAAAATCAAAGTAGAAAACTTTCATTAGTTTTAAAGTTAAGTTTTCTTTCTTATAAGGTGTGGAAAGCAAAGCTCTCCACTTACATGCATTGTTTCCTAAATAGTAAGGGACAAGTGATACAACTCAGCTAAATTTGTGGGAATTATGGTTTATATTATTTCTTTTTTACTACTTTATAGTTATGAATTTAACTTACTGTTTTAGCAATTTGGACACCAAAGGTAATTTGTTAGGAATATTAAACATCTTATGCATACTAGGCACTCTTCTTAAAATGGGTAGTATTATTCTGAACCCAAACTCTGCAGATAACATTATTTTCAAGACTCAGATAACATACCTATGAGCCAGCTGGCAGAATTGGGCATAGCCCTATTCAAGGCTATTAATATATATCATTAATCTGATAGTGAGTTATTAAAAAATCTAGCCTTCCTGTTGCTCTGTATTTTTTCCTTCTTGGCTTTTGCTTCAGTTGTGACAATCTACAAGCAAGTAAAAATACTTTGGAAAGGAAACAAGAGCAGCAAGAGCGTTCAATGTCTTTCTGTGCGTTGCAGTTTGGACAGAGGCAACCGAGGTCATTTGCCTTGAAATCTGACCAAGATGTTTATTATTCCCTTTGCCACAAAACATCTCTTGATATCTTTGATGAGACCTTAAATAATTGGATATGTTTTAGCTTCTGCAGTTCTTCTGGGGGGGAAAAAAAAAAAAAAAGCAAACCAGGAGAGAAGATATCTACCAGGAAACAAAAGAATTCAGGAAGATTCTTCTTCAGAACTTTTTGAATGCAGAATAATCTTTTCTTCATTTTCACTCTGCTTTCTTTTGACAGTTACTAAACTTCTGTATACGGCAAGCCAGACTGGCTGTTTTCTGAACAAATTTATGATCCCAACTCTCTGTCTCTTTATTCAGTTTTATCATGTCTTCATCTCCCATAACCGTAAGACCTATATTATGATACTCCAGTTAATATTTATTTTTCACAATGAATTATTTTTCTTTTTTTCTCCTCCTTTTTCTGCATGATGGGGTAAGAGTTCTGATCTAAAAATGAAGCCCTGACTCAATCGACAAACTTTGATGTTTGGCATATTCTGTGGAAAACTGATTTAGCTATGATTTTTTTTCTCCAAGACTGTAGGTTCAAGTTCAGTCTTTTCAGCTACTTTCTTTCAGATACCTACTTCAATATGGAGATCTTGCCTCTTACCATTGAAGCTGTTCTGTTGACACTTTTGTGGCATTTCTGTACATAGGTTTGATGAAGCAATACAGTTCGTATTAATCTTCATTGTTTTCTTACATGACCCAGTACCCACAAATAGGAAGTTTTCTGCATTCATCACTTCTCTGTTTCTCACCTCTTTTCTGAACTGAATGGAAGTTAAAGCTGTTCCTTTCTGTCCTGCATATTTAATCTAGGTGTGACTCCAGGTTTGCTTCTTCACTTTCTTTTTTTTCCACATTGCTAAAGATCTGTAGTATGTGTTAGAGCAACCCTGCCTACTGATACTCCTCTGACCACCGTGTGTTTCAAGACCTCATGGCAGAATAAATTGAAACGTGAGTTCTTGTGTTGAGTGAGCAGATTACAAGAGCTGGTGCTGTTAGCTCTCACCTGCCATCTGAGACAAATTCCAGCTCTGTGAGTACTTCTCCCTTCCTGTATTAAGAGGTAAAGTAAAAACTGAGCACTGTGGTCAGTGTTTTGAATTTGAACTGAACAGAATAAGGAAAAGATCCTTGAAGCGGTCTTGGCTAGAAGGCAGTAGCGAAGCAGCCCAGCTCCAAGCAGAAATGGGGCATGCGGAGACCCATGCCTGCCTTTCAGATCGCCGCTCTGGTCTGCATCTACATGCTGCTAATTTCGTAATACACCAGGTAAAATATGATTGCAGAGCACTAGAGCTTTTCAAGTGCACTGGGTTGCCACTAGTCTCTAGTTTAATTCTCTCACTTTTTTTCCACAGACCCTTGTTCATTCGTTAGCTCGATTTCTCACTCATTTTAAAAAATGAGTATGTAGGACTAAGTCACATAGTACTTCTTACTAAGTTTTCCTCATACACAATTTATGGGGTATAGATGAACTCCTGTTGAAAGATAAAGTTATTAAAAACTTGCTTGTGCTTTTGCTTTCTTTGTTTCCTGTGGGCAAAACATTTTTAGCCTGGTAAGTATTACAGTTTTTCCACGAAAATTTCCACTTACAAGTTACTGGACTTGATGCAGGAAATGTGAGGAGACATGAGTCTCTCTATTATTGGGACTTCAGATTAACTTATGATAATCTAATTTTTTTTTTCTTCTTCTGATCAGTCATTGTAAAACAACCTGACACATTTCAGAACAGTGGGCAGTATTTAGTGATCAGTAACAGTGAATTGAGAGTACGATCCTTGCAGCATAAACTAAGCAGTCAAACATAACAGGGAATGTGATTTTCATAAATGAAAAGATGTGTCCTGACTATAAAACTGGAAGCCAGAAACTTCTAGCTATTACACTACCTTGCTGAGCAGCTATAAAGTTTTAACACATAATAATGTAAATAAGTAAACTGAACTTTAGGATGCAGTGAAGAGGTTGAAGAGATTTGTAGGTCATCCCTTATTACAATTGTCCCACATAGGTTTTTTTATAGCAAAAGCTCTAGCTGCTAACCGGGTTTCTTGCATAGGTTCATATTTATACAGAATTTCGAAGCTGGAAATATTACACTACAGCTTTGTTTATTATTCCACCTACTGTCTCAGAGCACTGCGCTGTGCATTATGCGTCAAAACATGTTCTGTTCTTTCGAAGTTCTTAGGGAGGCAATACGATGTAATTCATTATGCCCCAAAGATAAACAGTACCTCTTGACCTTTTCAAGAAAAGTTGCAATATTTTCTTATTCCAGAATGTAATATTGTACTGAGCCGATATCAATGTGATAAGATAAATGTTTCCTTTTCTAATGTAAACCAGAGTGCACTACATTTATATAAAAGTCTTGGGGGATACCCAAAGCCTCCAGATAAAAAGGGGCAGCTTGGCTATTGTAGGTCTGCATTTTTGAATTCTCAGTCTCAAAGCACAGAGGGCAAACTGCATCCAGTCTTGAAGACGATGGCCAGGATTTTCAGAAGTGAACAGATTTTTGTGTTGCCCAATTTAGGATTCTCCTAAAGAATTTTCAAGCAAATTAAAAAGAATAGGATTTGTTACCATTTAAAAAAAATCAAAACCAAACTAGGAGTGTAAACACCTTTCCTCTCAGTACTGGCATCTTTTGAGATGTCCAAGGTAAAGCACGAGTCAGTGCTACACTGTGCTTGCCTAATTTGGTTTGTACCAAACTAAAAAGCATTTCAGGAAATTAAAGACTAATAAGGAGTAATTTTTTTATCTACCTCATTTCTTTTTTGCATTCTCTGCTGTTGTTCAGAACATGGTTTCCTTGTAGTCTCTCAGCTAGTCTTTATTTAACCCTTACACGTCACATGGCATGTTTCTTCTGATTGATGAAGTCGGTCGCGTGCAAATGTGGTCACTGCGGTGGAGTGGGGCTCTGAACATGGTCCTGCCGCCTGCTTCCAGTTTCCCTTCTGCCTGCAAGGCAATGCCCAGCTCCAAAGGAAAAAGGGCATTTGCTTGATACACTTGGCGCAAGTGTTAATGTAGTGTCCCAGTCTCTTCTTTCCTGGCAAATCTCCCTCCCAATGGCCTCATTTACCTTAATATGTTAAATGTTTTTGTATGCTGGTCAGTACTCTGCTTTCTATGTGGCATGTAAAAAACCTCTGTTGCTCATGTATATTCTATTCACAGGAAAGAGTGGCTTTAACCGCAGCTACTATTGCATGTGTATGTTTACATGGTATATTTTAAAATCAGTTCATTAGAAAGGATTTATTTCTACTGTTACTGCGTTTGGAACTTTGTAGATGTTCTGAACAGTTACTACTGTAAGCAAAATAATAGTTTCACTATGAAGCAGTAATGTCTTTCAGCCCCTTCAGGTTGAAAGTAGGACTGTTTCAAACATACCAATGCCAGTATATAAATCAGATTCAACAGGAATTAAAATACAGGAGAAAATAACAGTAAAGAACAGGTGTAAGAAGTAGTGAAGTATCAGGAAATCAGTCTATTTTACACACATATCTTGTTACAGCCATTTAGTTCTGGATTCTTTGTTAATTTTTTAATTTATTTAAGGTTAAGCTTTTAAAATCTCTTAAAAAGAGATTTAAAAACAGCTTTAAAAGCTCTTAAAATCTAGGATCAACATTTGGAAAGAGGAAAAATTGAAATCTGCGTTAGAAAGCTAACTGAAAAGAGCAAGTTTTGAGGGCAGATTTTAAGTTCTTGAGTGAAGCAAAAACGTGAGGGAAGATGAGTGTGACATGGAGGTCACCATAAGGAAAACCTTGGAGTCACCCAGGGAAGAAAACAACCATAAGCAGAAAAGGAAAACTGACACATCAGAAGAAAAAAAAATAAAAATGGGGTTCATTAGGGGTCAAGTTGACTAGCATAGAATAAAGAATTTGAATTTTGTTTAAAAACAAATCATGTTCACCAGGGAACCAGTCAGAATGTATGAATTAGACATTCTTTCTACCGGAAAAGAAATAATTGTAAGCTAATGAGTTTCAGAGGCAAAGAACTTAGATTTTGTGTTTGCAGATGTGCAATTGTGCATCTTATTTAGATACAGTTCTCTCTTCAGTCCCTAAATTTGTGACAGTTGTACATATCTGCAGTAAAGACAGTCCAAAAATTCCTTCCAGTCTAAAGGAAATTTCTAGAATATGTATTTTATGTGTGTGTTTATATATATTTTAAGCTTATGCAGTCTGTATCCCATAGTAAAAGAAAGGGGCACACTAAAGCAGAAATGGTATAAATGACTCAGCAGTGTTTACCACCCAGTCTGTAGCTTATCTCCTCGCTCGTCGTTGGGGACAGTTAAATGATCTATATCAAAATCGTTCTACAGCTGTCAGTACCTGCAAGCATATAAACAGACGAGTAAAATTTCTAGGAGGCAGATGCCCACATCGCTAAAAGGACTGCTCTAATTGGCATAATCAGTACAAGAAATGAAGAGTGAACAAGCATGGAAATAGAATTACTTTTCTCCCCTTTGAAAGGAGGCAGTAACGGGATACATTCATTTAGTTGCTCCTGCAGCTGACTATGCTGAACTTCCCCTGAATATAGAAAAAGGGCATTTTAATCTCCAAAACTATCCATCTGGCATCTTCCATTAACATTGAACACACACACAAAAAAAAAAAAAAAAAAAAAAAAAAAAAAAAAAAAAAAAAAAAGAGGAGGGAGAGTGTGGGTTTTGTCCGGAAACATTTATGTCTGACTTGAGGATCCTACAAAAATTTTAACTACTGGTGGAAGGTGCCCCATTCAGGTTAACCATCTCTGCACGCCCCGGTCCTGCGACTCATGGCAGAACGGAGTTTGTCTGTGCCTTGAATTTCTGTGTCACCTCTCGTTTCTTCCTTACTAGAGTGAAGTGATTTAAATCTGTTTGAAATCTGTATACGGTTGGATATTGCTTGAAATGAGCTACAGCATGAATAGACATGAGAGACTGACAGTTGAGCATATATAGTAATCAGCGAGGGCAGGATTTAATTGCAGCTAATTTGTACTGGTTGAACACCTCTCCGTATAAAACATATTTTATACTCAATTATATTTATAATGTTTTGGACAATCAACATATGGTAAAACTTAACAGTATAACCATTTAATCTAACACAGATTTGACCTGTCCCTTCTTTCTTTGCTTGTCAGAAGTTTTTATTCCTTTCTATATGGAAAACAGTTTAAGAAATGCAAGCCTGGGTACAGGACCAGATCTCTTCCTATCTTTGGTGCTACTAATTATTTGATTTTGAGGATTCAGTAAGGACCATCATGTGAAATGTTGAATTCCCTCTGTTCCCAAAACCTTATTTTTAGCTGAGAAATTCAGGAGACTTGCTGAAACTGTATGACAGTGTGGGTGAATACATATGGCTTGTGACAGGTTAGATACAACATAATAATTTACGACTATGTGAATGTGCACTGCTGAATCCCCTTCTTTGTTCTCAAGTACAAATGCCCTTCTCCTTATCATTCATTTTCAATTTTTATAAAGTTATGTTGTTGAAGCTTTAGCTGTAATTATTTTGTCTTCTAGTAACACCTAGGAAAAAAACACACCAAAATCAGAATTCTGCTATGCTGGACATAATAAGGGGTAATATATTTGCAAAACATAAAAAATATGTTCTAGAACGGAGATTACTTCTCAATAAAGAGTTGCAACAGAGGCTTTTGATTCTCAAAAATGCAGAAATATTAAGAAAACTTTGGCTGAAAAAATTTACATTCTGGAAAGCAAAAGCTCAGGTTGGTACCACTTGCACTTGGCAAAATTTCAGAAATTGCTTCTTCCAGCAATTATGTTGATTGGTTGAGGTGAAAATTCCTGCAGCCATTGCTCCTAGGGTTTTTTTGAACTTTAGCTTTGTTTCCAAATGTCTACTTTGGAATACTACTAATTTGCAACGTAGATAAATTTAAATGGTGCTCATGATATATCTTTTCTTGCAAGATGATGTAAAAGCTTGAGTGCATTCCATCTGTCCAAATTTCAAGGAATGGTGCTTATTAGGTCAGTAGAAGTGCTCACTTTGTAGTTATGGAGTCTGCCAATGCTTGTTATAATAGAGGGAGTATCTATACTACTTTTAACTGTGTCAGGCTAGTCAAAGAAACACTTGCCTTGAAGATTAAGGAAGTCAGCTTAAGTAAAATTAATTTATTTTCCTGAGTAGCGTAATCATCTCTAGTCACTAGAATATGTTGTCTCAATGATATTGTGCTGGCCTGATTGTTATACTCTGATCACTGTATGAGTCTTTTTTTAATGCCTTCCAGTCAAGAAGAAATGTAGTCTCTCTTCAACATTACTTCCATTGTTTTTATTTTGCTGCTGTTCAATAGTGATTCCCTTTGCACTTGTAAAAAAATTTTTTAAATTGTCTTTAACTTACAGTGTTAGTCCATATAGTCTTTCTGTGATTCACCTTTTCTCCGTGTCTTTTTAGCAGTGAAGAAATAATTCAGCTACTCTTTGTAAAGGCACAAGGCCTCTAGCCAGAATCTTCCCAAATTTTGATGCAGAAAAATGTAAAGAAAAATAACAGGGATTGTTAAATTATTTTAAAAGAAATTCCTAGGCCTTTTCTATTTTCACAGTATCCTTAAAATAAAAAAAATAAAAATAATAATAATTTTTTAAAAATCCGTAGTGCTTGAAGTTGAGCCTTTTTACTCTGTTCACTTGTCTGTCTGCAAATCACACATGGATGTAGCCACCGGTGATACCCCAGAGCCTCTGCAATGTTCCCTAACATCTGGTTGCCAGAGCCCAAGCCAACTTTGCTGAAGAGCCTGCTTGCTCCTTTACCCAAAGCAGAGAGAGTTCAGTGCCGGCACTGAGAGCTGGAGCACTCCTGGAGCCGGTGACTAACCTGAGCTCTGAAAATTAGTTTCTCTGCAGACTTTGTCGAATTATGTAACGCCGAATTCTGTCTTAAGTGCCTAAACATGAAGATGAAAAATACCATCAATCTTATTAGAATTTACAGAAACGATAATACGGTACTATTTTTGTAGATTTGATTGACGGGAACTCTGGAAACAGATGCTTTGCAGTCAAATCTGTTTTTTTCCCCCTGCTTCTTTGTTAAAAAAAAAAAAAGAAAAAAAGGCTTTTCATAAAACAGTGGCCCTTGTCAGAGTTTCTTCTTCAGAAGTAAAACTCACCCCAGATGCGTAAGATGTCCATATAAAACTGTTACTTAAAACTCCAACAGCAGACACACCATGGAGGTTTCAATTGCAGCAGTTCAGAATGAAAGGAATCTCCTCCCCTTGCCCCCCCGCCCCCTGCCCTCCCCAAAGGAGTATTTATTGCTGTTGTTTCTGACAACTATTTGTTTTTCCAGCTTGTTGAGCTATGAAATCAGAGTCTTTGACACTCTCTCAAGCCATCCCAAGATCACATCCTGGCTACTTTGGCTGAGAGAGGCTCTAAAGCATCGACTGGCTCAACTGTTCTGAGCACATAGGCATGATCTGCACTAGTAAATTGAACATAACCGCTCCTGGATGTTAGCAGCTGACACAGGGTGAGACACACCTGAGCTAATAAGCATTTTAGTTGATTTAAGTTGATTGCATCCAATTCCCTAGTGAGATGGGTCCTTGGAGAAGTCTTGACTGTGGAACTGCACTTGGGCGTTGCTTGGGAGAGCGCGGGTCAGCATAGGTCAAGAAGCGTGCCAAGAGCTGTGCTCACAGCTTGCCAGCGTGGAAAATCACATTCTTCTCAGGTGCTTTATCGGCGTAGGTGAAGCCTGAAAGAATTGGTAGAGGTGATATTTTCATGGTTCCCTTTTCAGTAATTCACTCCCTATTATTTTTTGTAACTATAAACATTAAAGTGCTTGTAGCATTCATATCTTAGTGATACTGATGAACCTGGGGATTGCTGGAGGAGAGGGTGAGAACCTCTGACATTAATCTAACATCAAAGATTGTTTCACCTGCTGGCCACAGCTCTGCCTTCGGGTAGCTACATAAGCTTTATGCCATAAACTGTGCTCCAGAAAGTATTTCAAAGCAATCCCAAAGTCCTGACATAAAATGGTTTCTCTCCCATTTTTATTTTTCAGTCCACTGTCCTATGGCACAAGAAGAGCCCTGGGAATTGCAGTAGACTAATAGATACAATCCAGAAGACTTTCTCATAAAAGCCGAGGCCTTTTGCCTAAAAATGCTGTAATACAATGATGTCTGTCATATTTTTTTCCCCAAATCTCAGAGCTGGAGTTACCTACATTTTGTCCTGCAAAATAAAAAATCCATCTCTAGTAAATGGAATATTTTTTTTAAAATAACAGCTAAAGTAAAATATACTATACCTTATAACACTATGATAGTGTCAAAATACCTAGTCAGGAATAGATCCATGTTTTATGTGATACTTGCAAGTCATTGTATGAAGAAGTGATGATCTAGGAAGAAAACATAAATGAGTGTTCACAGATAAGATGCACTGCCTCCTGCCTAGTCAATTAAAACAAAAAGCAATATTAGAAGCAATAAAGTAGTATCAGATCATCACACCTAAGGTTAAAAAAAAAAAAAAAAAGCTTTGTATCTGTTTACTGTTTGTTTGTAGTCCCACGTCTATCTACTGATGTTTGCAAAATGAGTACTGTGTATTGAAAGCAGCACATAAAATGATTATGAACTTTTAACTAGAACTTAGTTTATTACCCTTGTATTATGTGGCACTATGAATAGTTTGGTATACTAAAAATATTGCCAGTATCATACCTGGGTGAAGTGCACTTGTAAGACATAAAAGATTCTGCTCAATAGCATATAAGGTTACTAAATTTTGAAAGCCCTTTATCTGTCCTTGAAAAGCCTTGCTTCCCTTTTCAGGCTCCGAACCTACGGTTACATGGGAGCAATTGAGGACTAGACATCAGGAACCGTTGTTACAAAATATTTCATAAAATAATGACATGAAACCGGAGGATAAAATGGAGTATTTATTGGAAAAGTTGGTGATCCATATGCAAGTTTAATTATCAGTAAATTGTCATTGGTCAGTGAAAAGTCTGTCATGTTGTAAAACTACCTAGTAATGATACGGAAAGAAAGTCTTGACTGAGAAAGAAGTTAACGTTTGGGAGGATGAGTATGCGTACCCAGGTCATTTAGATAATTTTTGTTTCATATTATTCAGGAAAGAAAATGTAGCATTTCTGATTAAGGTATGTGTGTGAAAAAGCTGCAGAAGTGTAGTGTTTCTTTAATCCGTACAATGCTGTCTCAGACCTTGATGGTACCTCTGGTTTTATTTAAACAATTCAAAATGTCAAATTGATTATCAGCCTGCCGTTTTCAAGATTACTGTAACAATGCTGCAAAAAAAACTGCATGAGAAATTTACTGAGTGGATAGATAACTGGGTGTGATTTAAGAATGTTTTTTAGATTAAGTGGGAGATTGGGCTCTTTTATTTCTTTTTTCCCACCAGGTACAGCAGCAGTTCTGTGAGGGCTGGTGGAGAGCCAGCCCTTCCTCTGCAGGGGTCTGCTCTCCTGTGTGGGTGCACGTTGCAGGGGAGAAGGGAGCAACTAAATAATATGTTTTTACATATGCCTTATATAAGAAATAGTGTGCAACTGCGGACATACATATTGATTTTTAATGAATAAGTACAAAGTGTGCTGTGAGGGAAACAAACCCTCTTCTGCTCTTTTTTCATAGACACCTGAGTGAGGGTGAAAGTATTTGAAGGAAGGAGGGGCAATGGTGATGACTTGATGCCTCACGTAAAGGAATCTCTGAAAGAAATCCAGAATTTTTGAGAGAAGTCACAAAGAGGAAGGTAGAGGAATTGTTACAGATTGATGAGGTTTAAAATGTTACAAGAAGAAAAAGGGGATGTATTATAGAAAGGAAAATCTGGAAAATACTTCAAGGACATGAAATCTGAACTATGTGCAATATGTGAAGAGGCGTGTCTTTAGAAGAGAAGACTAGTAACTGAGTTTTGACCATGTTAAGTCAATGACAAGACACGATAGAAGACTGATAAAACAAAAGCTGAAATTCAGCGTTTGATTTGTGTAAAGTAAGAGCAGTTAAAAGGATAAAAGGAGTACAATTTATATCTAAACTTCATTTCCAGTGTATTTTGATCATGTGCCTAGGTTGCCAGTGCTTTTTTTGCATGCTAGTGATAGTCATTATGCAATATATGCTACATGTTTCGGAGGAAATTTTTACAGTCTCATGCCAGAAGAGACTTTAACTGATGGGAAGTATTACATATGTTTGGCGCCAACATAACTGGGTGTGTCTACTTTTACAAATGCATCTAAAATGATAATGCCCCTGAGCATATTTATTATTATAATTCCTTGATTAGCTTGCTGTTTAGGAAGATTACTGTAGGTGCCAAGGCAATATCATAAGGATCAGTTTTCCCTGGACGAGCTTGATGAAGTGTGATTGGAACATCTACCTTTTAATTCAAATGCCTAACCTGTTGTGTTGCTCATGTATAGTACTTGGGAATTCCTCATACAGTTGCTATCGTTTCTCCAGCACCTAAACGCTCTGGGAATTGCAAAATGTCTTTCTATTCCTCTTCTGCAAAACATTTTTACTAGCTTCAGGTCTTTTCTTTTTCATCCCTGCAAGTTTCTAATCATAAAGAATATACTCCCTACCAGATCTCCTCACAAGGGCTGAAACTAGGATGAGGAGCCTGAGGACATTTGCCTGTCTGTCTTCACTTGCATTTTAGCTTAAAATTAAAGCTCTTTGTCATTTCACTCTATTATAATCTTCACTCTTAAAAGTCCCCCAAGTGGAGAATTCTTTCTCAGCAGCTCTGTCTACACGGCCTGTTAAGGCTACCCTTCAAAACATACAACTCATTTGCCAGTGACAGCAAGAACCTGAAGACTGGGATTCTTCAGAAACAGAGGTCTGCATGTGGATCATGCCCGCTAGATCATCACGAAATACACCCAAAGAGTTAAAAGGTAGATAAGCAGCCTGAGAGGAAAGCTGCAGTTGTAGTAATTCAGGCAGGCCAGAGTAGACCACAAGTGTAGATAGCCCTTTCAGAGAGATGCAGAGCTAACCAGTGCTATTTTTGTTGGGTTTTCTACAGAATATAACCATTTCCTTCAAGTAAAAAGGTATTTACTTTTATCTGTGTGAATGCATGTGTTACTTGCTGTAACTTACTTGTGTTGCACATATAAATTAATTGGTGATCCTGGTACATAGGCTCCTCAGGAGCCTCACAGACCACACTTAGTAGCAGATTTTGATGCTTCAGAATTATTCCAAGGAGTTTAGATCAGACCTTGTGTTATCAGCACACTCATAACTATTCCTGAATGCCACCATTGATAAGTCTAGTGTCTAGAAAATGGGCTGTTTATCTGCATAATTTATGCCCTTCTCTCTCCAAAAAGTTTATCAAAAACATTGAAAAAATAAAAATAAAATGGCAATTATTGTATTGCTTATTTACATTCATGTTTATTGTTTCTTTCCCTAATTATTCTTGTATTGAATATGTACCTGGAGCTCGTTATGACAACTAAAGTTTTAAAAAGTATTGCAAAAATATCCATGAGGAAAAAAAATTGACTCAGTAGGGTTTCAGTTGAGCTGATTTAGCTTTAGCAATAAAGACTGATTTTTTTTTAAGTGGCTTAGGCTGTGTAGTGACTTTTGATCAAATTATTTCATTAAAAACATGATTGAAATCAGGTTATCAAAGATACTTTGTAAGTTTTGTTATTGTAGCTTTAGATTTAAACTCACAGTAAATTATAATAATGAGTCAATTTGCTTTTTTTTTTTTTTTTTTTTTTGGGGTGTGTGACTTAAGTTATAACTGTTTCCCTTCCTTTTTTTTTCCTCTTCCAGTTTCCAAGCCTCTATGTTCATAGCAAGAATTGTAATATCAAGAAAATCTTGTTTTCTGCCACTGTTGTGCCCATACTTGGTGGTGAGGACACAAGAATCCTGCCCAGATGGCTCTGACTGCAAGTAGGGCACAGAGCGCTTGACTCTGACCCATCTCCTGTTCTGTATAAACTATTTCTCTGTTCAGTCCAAAATTTCAAGAATAGTCTCATAAACACAAATGTGGTCATGTAAGGTCGGAAAATTCCAAAGAGCGTGTCTGTATGTGCAGCTCTTGCTGATCCTCTGCTGTGAACTCACCATAGAAACAAACCATGCTGAAGCTTCATGATACTCAGTTTATGAGAACATGGTGTTATTTGAAATGTAGCAAGGTGTTAGACATCACAGTAATCCGAACTTGGCATGCTTTCACAGGAACAACACAATCAAACAAAATAGGGCTGGAAGATGCTTGTAAAGAACTTCTGTGTCCCAGAGCAGAATCACTGCTCTTAACTGTTCTTGAAGATGCTTCTTAAACAGATCCGGTGACAAGGAATTTGCAGCCTTTACACAATTTATTGTACTCCTCCACTGTCCCTAGCATTGCAAGGTTTCTTCTTAAATTTAATTAAATCTTCCTGGATTCAGTTTAAGGCCATTCTTACTTGTCCTACCCATAGAATACAATTAATTCTTTTGGTGAAGAAACTTGCTGAAGACTGCTATTGCTTTAGGGTTGTTTTTTTTTTTTTTTTTCCTGTTTTTATGGTCAGACTTATGCCATCCCATAGGTTGGATTTTCTCATTATGATCATTCATAGTGCTCTTCTCTGGTTACTGGTAAGATGGTCCATCTCTCTGAAACATTGTGCCCCAAGCTGACTACAGTTCTCTAGCTGTTTCTTTAGAAAGTTGAATAAAGTGAAAGATACACCAGTTATGTATATGACACTTAGATTTATATGTCCTAGTTGGCTTTTATACTAAAATGACAGTATTGACTTACGTTTTTAAGAGATGTTTTTTATCATAGTTGTATATTTCAAATTTGAAATCTCTTTAAATTATATCCTTGTAAAAACAGAACTTCAATAATTAGATCTATTAAAATATTTAAAAAGAAACTTTATAATATCTAATGTGAAACTAAGACATTAACTTTGTTCTTCTCCACTGACTATCAGTTGGGATATATCAGTAATGGCTGATGTGCCTTCCTCCCATAAAGCAAAAGGCTGATATGACCATCTTGATAATATTTCCTTTTGTAGTTGTGATCTCACTCATGCCTCTGGTACAGATTTGTAAGGGCAGTGGTAAATAAAATCAGTTAGTGTTCAAATCATTGGAGCCCTTTCAATCAGTAACTCTTCAATAAATATGTTAATTCCTCACCTTTTGATTAGCTGAGAGAGTTTGATTTGTACAACTACTGTAACTTTATTGGTAATTACTTTGGTACCATGTAGATCCATACTCTGATGGATGGCTTTGGTTTCTAGCTTGCAGGGTATCGGGATGAGGGATCTGTGCTTATGATGCTTTGTGTCAGCACTCCTTTGCCAGTCACAGCGCAGAATGTTATTTAATTGAAAATCAGTTGTAAAGATAGAGGTATTTATTTCTGCCTTCTAAATGGCTGAGGCTATTCTACGGTAAATACTCTTCTGGCACTTGTTCTTCACATGTTATTTTACCCCTCTATATTGCCTAACAAAACTAATCAGTCCTAACATCTGTCCTATCAAATTTTAGGTTCTGTTATAAGAATCTTGCTGTTGGCCAGAACAAAACATTTGAGTATGTGCTTCCCTTTGTTTTATATCTGCCTCACCTTTTGTTTTAGTTTATATCTTGATTATGATTTTTGTTAATCATTTGCTTAATAATCTCCATGCTGATTTCATTGTCTTTAATTTCTAAATTTCCATTTCAGATCTCTATCAGTTAAAACCGCTGCCTTCTAACAGCCTAACGTTATAATGCTTCCCTTGGTATTATGTTTCTTTCTCCTCCCACATTTGCTCTGCATTTTGATTTTAGTACAAATGGGACCACTCTTGCTTTCATTTGCATCAGTTCCTTTCCTATTTATAAATTATCAAGCCATCTATTATTCCACCTAAGCCAACACTACTTTGTTTCAGACTGCTTTAATTGAAAGTAGGCGTCACAGCCAGTAAGTGAATGTCTACAATGGACAGACTTGAAAGAAGGCCTTTTTTTAACCAACTCCTTTCAAATCAAGGATACATACATGTTTGTACCATATATACATAACAACATATAAACGTATAACAATTTTAAGTATATTTTTTATTTCTGGATTCACAGTTGGGATAGCTGTATTGATTGTTCTTCTTTTCCCTGCACACTTAAATAAATTTTACGTATCTGCTAGCTAATTTTCATGTGAAACACTTCATACCAGGTTTCATGTGGAAAACTGGTACATGCCGCTATTGCGTCATTCTGTTCACGTAAAACTAAGAGATCAGCCTTTCTGTTCAGCTATTACATGTCCCAGTTTTCTAAAAATAATGACATAGAAGAAAATAGCAGTGGCAGGACATTTGTGAGCTTGTGACGGTGGTACTTGATGTATGCAGTGGTTTTGTTTAATTCCGTTAGTCACTGCGTAATGTAAGTAGTAGGCATGAAGTAGGGTACATTGCCTACTCCTGTGCTTACCAAAGGAAAGTGAAGGCATGAAGGCATGGGATGTAGGAAAGGAGATTTCTGTGTTGGAACACAGCTTTGGTGCTGTGAGCTCCCATCCCTGACATTTGCATTCTTCAGGTGGTCCAAGCCATGGAGACAGCATTTGGGTTTGCTGTCATGGACCATGTTATGCGTGGTCTGACATGTAGCCCCAATGACCAACGCAGACTGATGTCTACACGGAAAAGCCCTGCTAATGCCATCAGGAATCGAAGCAAGCCAGTGTTTTGTTTCTAGGTCTTGGTCAGCCAAATAACGGGCAGGAAAAATGAAAGTTGTTTTTGAAACAGTGTTTTGTATCCATTAAATTGGGTTATACAGAGAGAAGCTAAATTTGCTTTATAAAATGAAATATGTTATCTGCTAAGTTATTAGTGCCCTGTATTTATTTAGCATCTTTCACACGGGGAAAAAGTAAGACACTAAACAAAAAAAAAATTGCCAAAACAATTAGAGTGAAAAAATCTGGTAATTAACTATTATTTTTCACAAAACTAGTCTAATTACGAATCAGTCATGGTAAAATGAAAGGTCAATAACTACAGATGCATAATTTCTCTCTGATAGATTGCTGTTTGAAAATAGGTTTATGACAATTATGTGATTAATTTCCTTTTATTAAACAGCATTATGAGACTTCATGTTGCATTCATCAGTTTATTACTGTTACTTTTTCTCTTCAGTTGCAAATTAATCCTGGATAACATCAGGGCAGAACAGAAGCTCAGGTAGATTGAGGATCTCTTCTTCTAGTGTTGTTTGTGTTGCAGGGAAGACCACAGATCTGAATCAAAATTGGAGCCTCAGTATGCTGAAACTGGCAGCAGCATCCTAAGAAAACAAAACAAAGCAAACCCCCCAAAACCCAACCAACCAACCAAAAAAATCCAACAAAGTGCTTTTAGTCATAAAAAAATGAGGGCCAGATCCAGTGAAATTCTTATGTTTCTAAGGTGAGGCATGTGAGGAATATAAGTGCATAAGTTAAACTGTGATCCAAAAGAGCTTTCCCCACTTGCCACCTAACTCTCAAAGTGCCATGCCTTTTATCTTGAAATTCTTTGCACATGAAGAGTTGCTGTCCTGGACAAACACAGAATTTTTCCAGCCTTGGAAAAGCTGAGCAGCTTGGGGATCCAGCAACCAGGCATTCATTTGCACAAATTCCTATAGCATCAATACAGTAAATGTTTTCCAGGTATTCAGTGTTTGCTTAATCATGCCCCGTAGGCTCGGGCTCAGCACAGCGTTCAGCAGCCACCACCGCTTTCTGTGGACACAGTTGTAAGTGGTCGGTTGTTGTATTCGGTCTTCCTGTCTAGCAGGCTGGTGGTGGGAGTGCTTGGGATGGTAATACAGTGGCCAAAGCTGTTGCCTCTTCTTAAACATAATTCAGTTTCAAATATTTTGGTCTCTTGCAGGTTTGTGTTCTACTGCTTGGCAAGGCTGCAGGGCACCCTGCAGTTGGGCTGCTGAAATTGCACACATTGCACGTTGGGGCTGTCTGCAGCTGCTAATCTAGATGCAGAAGACAGCCAAATCTTTTTTGTTTGAGTATTTGCATACTTTGATGTTAGGTTAATTCAGTGAAAACCATCTTAGTGACCATCTAGATTTCTTAGATAGTATATTTCTTGAGGTGGGTTCCAACAGCCTTCACTATCTGGTGCTTTGTTTCTATTTCTGTAGGAAAACACTGTAATAATTGTTCAGCCTAGCACTCCTAGGTGAAATCTGGCTGGTTGTCTGGCTTGGGTTTTAGTTATGTGCAGGATTTCCTTGACTTCACGGGCTCTGTAGTGTGGCACATTTGTCCTCAGCTGGCAGGCCAACAGGTTTTATTTTCTTTGTGTTGCTTAGATAAAAAAAGTGTTCACCGAGTAAAACTAGGATGTCTCGGGGTGCATGGGAGTTGGCTTGTCCTGTCAAGCCTTCTGGAGAGACTGCTCTTGGAAAGGAGTTGGATCGTCTGAAATTCAAGATTCTTTGAATAGTGCTAAATGCTTTACTACTCCATTTGGAAAGATTACAAGCTGCCGTGCTGACTGGCTGTGATATTCATTAGAGGACTTTCTAGGAAAATACCATCAGCGAGAGACAAAAGGTTTAGCAGGATCATTCGGGCGCTGTTAGGGAGCATTGAACAGTGTTGTCTTTCTGTCACCATCTTTCGAGGATCTCGTACAGCTCTGGGTAATTCTGGGCTTCTCGTTCGGAGCCAGCTGGAGAATGGGCGTGTGGCAGGGTGTAAAGGGGCAGAGGGTCTCCTGAAGTGCTTTTTATAATAAATGTAGCTATATAATCATTTGGTTAACTTGTTATTCAACCAGTGCAGAGCAGTCTTTGGCCTTAAATCCAGCTTAGCATGTTGATACGTTTCGGTTGCATAGTGCTACCAGCAAGATGACTCTCGTTTGACATATTCAGCCACTTGGAAACTTATTTTATGTTCAGAAACTTATTTTATGTTCAGCAGGAATGTTAGAGTATGCAGCTATTTGAAAAAAAAATAAAATAGGGATTTGGACTTAGAAAAAAGAAGGAATCTGGTTGTCTTCTGGCAAGTTTTTTTGGTTCTGGTTATCTGCAAAGTATACACCTCTTGTCAGTATAAATAGGGAGTGCCTGTATAAACATTCGTGTTTTGCCTGTTCCACATAATAGCTTCTTGTATCATATTTCTTTTGACCTCGCTATCTGAAACCAATTACAGGAGATCCATTTGGGCTGCATCTATTTTCATAAGAAGCCCAGGCAGCAGTGTTTTTCTCAGAGATTAATATCAACATCAAATATGCTTCTGAGTGCTTTGTTATTTATGTTTCAGAGAGATTTTGTAGCCTTCAGCTCTCAAGAATGTGTCACGCTGTGCTGTTTATACATTGACGATATTAATGGGCGTAGGTGTCATTTTTCATTTTAACGTCTCAAATGCAACAGGCTGATAGGTTAAACATTCCTGTTTTTAAAGGAAAGATATGAGTGACATCTGTTTCCTAAAAATACACACACATTTACTTTTTAAAAAACAAAGTAATAAGTTTACCGTCTTTTGGTGGCAGCTTTCACTTTATTAAAATGATAAAACTTTAAAAATTATTTTAAGGCATGCTTACTTTAAATACAAGGGTTTGGAATACAAAATAAAAGCAAGTTGTATCTCATAGTATTACCATGAACAAATTGCAAAATCTACTGCAATCTATCAACTTTAATAGGGTGAGTTATATGCAATTAATTTCATTTTTGTTCTGCTTATGTTTTAGCTATGCCAAAGCTGCACAGTAAATATTAAGAAGTAGTGTTCCCAATAAATATTTTACTGGAAGACACAGTGAGTTCTGGAAACCATATGCCCAAATTTCCTGCTTATACAGCCATTACTTAACGCATTATAATGATTTTCATTTGCATTATTAAAATAATTTCTAATCCCCAGTTCTTTTTATTGCTTTTGTCTGCATTGACTTTTTTGTATAGTTTTACTAATTTACATAACTTAATTAAGGAAAAGTGCCTACTAAATTTGAAACAAATGTTACTGGAAACTGGATACGATTTTGACTGCCTTAGAATCCATTCTTGCTGCTGTTAACTTGAGGTAGGACTTAATATAATTTATCTCCCAGATTTATGAATGTCTGTTAGTTTGTCTTCATTGAACTGTTTTTAGACCAGGACTTACTATCAAATTAGCTCACAGAAATTTATAAATTATATGTGGGATGAGTGTTTACCTGAAGTGTACATGGTAGACTGTGATTTGAAAGACACTTTCAAGCTGTCAGTTTGCTTTGCAAAGATTTAATAGCAGCAAATGAATTGTTACAACTCAATGTTTTACAGTCTCATAATATTCACTTATGAATAATGTCAGTAATAATCCTTTGAAATTAACAGTGTGTTTCTGGGAGGTTGTTTACTGAGTAGCAAAATCTAAAGTTAAGCAGCACACTGGGAGGAAAAAGTACCATGTGACAACTCCTATAAGAACAAAGGCTGACAGTGATTTCTCCTTATGAGTTTTAAATCAGCTCTGATCTCTTGAAATTGTTTTCTGTTCTTCTTCTATCTCCCGTGTTTACAATAATCTAAACTGCCACAATAAGATCACTGAAGTATTCAGGTAGTCATCATTTATAAGACATTCTGTATTAAAAGATGAGCCTTTACTCCTTTAAAGATATCCCAACCAGCGCATGTGAATCAAAATAGTTTAAGTAATAGAGCCTTTTATGCAAACATATCCTGTTGTGCTGCCTTGCTTTTTCATAAAGTGTGACTCTTTGTGTAGTTAGTGGTAGGAAATCATGCTTTCTTAGGCTGATTCTACGGGAGTATGCTAGCCACAATTTGAAATTATACTGTCTAGCTTAAATCTAAGCTGCAGCATACTATAATTCTCTAAAATTTCAAGTACTGTAAATGTACAGCTTTGCCAGATCCTTGCTTGCTTGTTTTATTGTATTGACGTGGGATGACTTTGCTGCTAAGGAAGATTAGGACACTGAAGCAACTTGCCAAGTGTTCCAGTTATTTGCGAGTATACATCAGCATTATATCTTTACAATTTCTTCTCCAGATAAAGGCTGTGTAATGAATTTTCTGTGACCGCCACAATTAAAAAATAATTATCTTTATGGCTTTTTCCCATTTTCTGTAACTCCAGATCTCTTCTGTGGTTCTTGTAGCAATACCACCCCGAGCAGTGAGGTTGGTTTTCCTGTACAGTCTCCCATGATGAATTCAGGAGTGCAATAGTTCCGTCGCTTCCATTCAAGTTTCCCTTTCGGAGAGCTCTGATGATTGGGAAGGATTATAAATTCGCTGTAGATCATTGCATTCATGCATTTAATCCACGCTTTGTGCTTAAACCACTGCAAGATGTTGGGACCAAATCCTGGTGCCCCTGAAATCAACAGATATATTTATCTCTGATCTCAGACAGAGCAGGATTGTCCTTCAGGGTCTGCTGAAGAACTGTGAGTGCAGAAGAGATTATGCTATTCAGATAGGAAACAGGGCATCCAGTGGTTCCTTGGTAACAAAATATTTCAAGTGCACTTTGAAATATGTTAACTTTTATTTATTTTTGGCAGGGAGAAGCTAGTTCTGTGCGTCTCGTTGCTTAGGTTCAGAGGAATGTATAGTCTTTGTAAAGCTGACCTGTAATTACTTGAGAATTTGATGAAACAATACAGGGATTGTTGTGGGAATGTCTCCAAATGTTAAAAAGTCTGCTCTGCAAACTTTGTACCAGAGCCTTCTACGGGGAGACGAATCAATGTTGTTAGGAGATGGTGCTAGTGCATTCAGTTTGTTTACTTTGGTTTTCTATGTCTGCCTGCCTTCTCAGAAAACTTGCTTGGAGCCAGACTGTAGCAGCCCTCTCTCTGTCTTTTCATAATTGATCAGGGGATGACTGCCTTCCCTGAGGGTTAAGACGTGGCAACTTTTTCTGTTTGCTCAGCATCTCAATGCAGTAGTTCAAACATTGTTCACACCAGCTGGCAGTGTAATGCCATATGCACATCTTGTCAAAGCAACTGTTGTCATGGATACTAGAAACTATCTTAAAAACCAGCTCATTTGAGTCTAATCAAAATTGTACCTTTCTTTATCAGTTGAGAATCTTTATTATTTTAGGGAACATTGATCAAATGGCATTTATTGCAGTATATTCCACCTACAGTACGTTTTAATAACATAGATAATAGTGTGATGTCTTTTAAAGCTGTAACTGCTATTTACTGAACTGATTTTTTAAAGGGGGGGGTGGGGAAGAGTTCTCCAGGTAGTTTCAGTGGAAATGTTTTGAATCAGGGTGTTTTTTAATTTCTTAATAAATACCATATTAAAACACTTGGCATTTTAAAAATAATTTTATAGGGAATAATAATTTAGATTAGCCTTCACTGGGTAAGTGGAACGTTTGTTTACATTTCATATGTTTAACTGTGTTTTGCTGAGTTGGAATGAAAACATGAAATAAATGAAAACATTTTCTATTTTGATTGGGATACTGTCATTCCAGAGTCTGATCTGTTTGGTTGAGCAGTAATTTCTTTGTTCTCTGATTTTCCTAAGAATGCAAATGAAAACCACTCATTTTTATTTGGCATTAAAACTGCACTTTATTTTGTCAAAGGAGAGGTTTCTCCTTGAATTGTAAGTACAAAAAGTGTTTTTAATCTTCAATGAATATCCTTATTAATTCACTTTCAAGATAATCTGATGTTGATTTGTCAAATTTAATTACAGCTTCCGGTAATACTTGAAGTCTACTTGCTTTTGCTTCAAAATTCTAATATGAAAATGCAAATTGAATGATAATTTGCAAGGGAGTGGGCATTTTAGTTGAACACTCAAAGACAAGTTCCTTGTGGAAATGAGGCTATTGATGCAGTTTATGATTTTTCCTCTTCAAGCACTTTAAACAAATTAACTTTATTTCCTGCAGGATTTCATGTACATCCATAAATTCTTGTGAAGTCCTATATATGTATTTTCAGATGATTTTTTTTTTACGTTTTAAGTAAAAAACAAACTGAAGTCTGAAATCTAGCAAATACAAATCAAACAGGAGGAGATTGCATTCGTTCGATTGGACTTTTACCTAACATTAGCAATGAGTAACTCATCTCTTTCTAGGAACTGGTGGAAATTATTTACTTTTTTTTTTTACTTTTAGGCACTCCAGGCAGCAAGGCAGCTGCTTTTACAGCAACAGACAAGTGCACTGAAATCTCCTAAGGGCAGTGATAAACAGAGACCACTGCAGGTTAGTAAAGTATCGTTGCTTTTGGGGCCTTACTCTCAGGGAAGAGCACCGTGCTTGCTCACACGTGGGGGGTGTGTGTGGATGCCCGTGCTCTTAACACTGTGTATGTGCATATTTACATACAAGAGGTTACAGGCTTGCATGCTGGTGACTTGTCATTTGCAGAGAAAATTCACTGTAAGTTACAAAACCCTTTTGTGGCTATGATGCTTAGATGGTCTAAGACTGTGTTCAGTAGCTATGCTATAAATTAATTCTTCATAGACACGTTGCAAAATTGTTATGTGATTTTTATAAATACATGGGTTAAATTGTAAAAATGGCTGTACTAAAACTAAAACAGTATCCAGAAAAAAAATAGCTAGATAACTCATTGGTACTATATCTAAGTGACAAACAGAAAAGTGTTCAGAAACTATAAACACAACTGCATGAAATTCTGAAAGAGCTGCTTCTGCCTTTTTAGAAAAACGTATGTCGTAGAGTTTTACACTGGGATGCTGTTGGGCTTCAGATTGGTTTTGGGTGAATAGGAATTCTGTTATTGAATAATGATTTAAAATGCATTATTAGTAAAACTCTATATAGCGTTTTATTCTTAAAATTTTATCTGGAGGGTTGAGGGTTTTTTAGGTATTAGTTAATTTACTGCTAATTCAGAATTCCATATGAAACTGCATTCTGCTGACAAAACTGGTTCCCTCATTGCATATAGACCGAATATGAGTGTTTGATTGCTGAATTGCAGTCTGTTGCAGACAAAAGATGTATGTGAGAGACAATTTTATTTTATTCAGGAAATAAAAAAGTATAATTCCTACCATTCTCTTCCTCACATCTGTTTTTCTGGGTGAGCCTTTATCTTGTTGGGACTTCCCCTGTCTTCTGATGGAATAGGGCATTTTTATCTCATTTTTAGTTTTTGTCATGCATAACAGAGGACCCCAGGCACCAGAATTTATCTTTTTCTCCACCAGTGAAATGTAGTGAAATTTGATCACTTGTGCAATTTCTGTATGTAATTCACATTGTCTCCTTTTCTTTGTGAAGCTTCGTGGGGCAATGTTGGACACAGCAAACAGTTCCACATTCCATATCAGCTCTCTTCAAATACACTTTTAAAGTTGTATTTATTTGCTCAGAGCCAAACAAGAACTTAGGGAAATGACTCAAGAAAATGGAAAAAAAGAAAAAATGTCAAGTTGGCATCCTGCCATGCTTGTAGTTGTAGTCCAGTCCAGGGGCGTAGGAGTCCTGGGACCATCTCAACTTTCCACTCTTCGCCTTTGACTTTGATTTGTATTAAATATCTTCTAGGCTGAAGGCACACAAGAATAGTAGTCATAAAGGCAGCAGTTTATGAACTATGTAGTTTTTTACAGTTTTTAGAAGTGGAATTGGTGATCTCGAAGGGTTGAATCATGGAGATGATTGATTTAATGAATACCATGAAAGCAGTTTATTCTGCCAGCTCCTAATTCTGAAAGATAGCACGGGCTGTACTAGGTGTGTACAAGGTCTGGGTGCTAAGGGAAGTATATGAAACAGGCAAAAGTAGTGATTTTTTTCCAGTATCTGTTTCCCAGTGAAGTTAGCTTACTTGAATTCTCGAACTTGTAAACTGGAGCAGTTCAGGAGCTACTGACTTCTCTGTTCACATTCTCCACCCATTCATCAACCTTCTTTTCATGGCTGAAGAGACGGGGTGTGCACTATTCGTGGTAGACATCGATGAAAGGAGAGAAAAACATGTTTGGAGACAAATACAGTCATACACACAACCCAGAGGATGATGAGGTGAGGAGAGGGAGTCTTGTGCTTTCCTACTCCCAAAGCACTAACCCTGGCCTGATGTCTTTTAAATGCCATGGGATGGTGTATTGTAGAGACGTCCTGTATTGCGTGTTTGCCAGGAAGAGTCAGTGCCTCATGAGCCACACTTCCAAGGCAGTAAGAAGAAAATAAAGCAAATAATTTTCTTTTCAGAATTGTTACATGCTCCCTAAAGCCAAGATTCTTGCTCATGTTTCCAACTTTTCCTTCCATGATCAGTATGTACACAGAGCCTCTTATTAGCTTTGGACACTTCATTTGGTTCATTTTTAAATGATACAAAAATGGAATTTGCTCCCAGACTTTGCTTTATGTATCAAATACCATGTAAATTCAGGTATGAGCACAAACTCCGTTTTAATTTTCTTCTTTTGTGAAAAGGATGTATAAAGGTTTTTAAAATGAGTCCTTGGAGCTTTTCTATTTCTGTCTTTTACTGTTACTACAGAGCTGTTCATTGTTCATTATGTAGTGGAAATTCACATTTTGAGCATCGTGATGCCTGTTTGACCAAATACTGTAATATGGGTCATAAAATTGTACAGTATTATTATTTTATTATGCCAAATTTAATGGTGACTTCAGCCAAAATCTCCTAGCAGTAGGAACTGCTGAATGTGTATAAGCAATTTGAGGTTTATAAGACAAAAATGCTTGTGCTTGTGTTTGTGCTTAAGCAAACAGACTTCTCCCAATATTTTGAAATACTTTAATATTAGTGTATTTCTAATTTCCTCTAATTTCAGAGCAATTTACTGATCTGGCAACTGGAGATACGTTAGGACTGATTTGTAAATCTAGTAAAAACCCAATAAAACTTTTAAAACTAGCTCACACATCTGCAGGCAAATGTGGGTGTTAGGTAAGCCTTGCCATTGCATCTCTCATGTGCTCCATATTTTGATGTAAACGATTCTATTGTTCCACGTGCCAAAGAAGGAAAAAAAAAATTGTATTAATTTTAGTGGCCGTCTTTTTGTATTTGATGGATATTTGGGGGAAAGTAGCGTGTGGTGTTTTTATATATGTTCTCTCTGTTATTCCATAATGCGTCAAGTATTTTAGTGACTTACAGCACCTACTAGCTAATCAACAAGTTGAAAGCTTATTGAAGAAACCTTCAAATTTGTGTCCTCAACTTTGCAAAAACAGGGTGTTGGGTAAGTTGTCAAGTTCTACTGTGCTTTACAGATGGGATGGTTATAGAGAACCTCTGGGATTTTCCTGGAAGAATTTGAGTGCCTTTTGTATTCTTCTCCTGAAAAAACTTTTTAAATATACCACTAGCTATGTGATCTACTGCAAGAGGAATGTTGTATTGGCAAAAGTTTTTTCATTTAGTTTTTAATGCAGAAGTTATCTGTATCTAGTTGTTATCCTGTACTTTCAGGGAAAGGAGCTTTATATTGTGAGTTACCTGCAAAATACCTGCAAAAATTAGAGTTTTAGATAGATGCTTATCTTGATCTGCTGTTACTTTCTGATTTACATTTTTCTGGGTTTCAGACTGCAGATGGCAAAACCATTAGCATGTCTTATGCAAAACAGAAGGAGAAAAACATCCCATCTGACAAGCCTGAGTACCAATTGTAGTAGTGATTTTACTTTCATGTATAGATATCTGAATAAATGTATTTGAAACATGTTTATATATGCCATTCATTACACTGATGCACCAATCGAATGGATCCAATCGGTACATACATTGATTAATGACATATTGCAGAATAGCTGAGGAGGGTTTGTGACGAGAGTTGAGGATAACGTTAACCTGCATGTGAAGAGATGGTAGTATTTACTTCCTTGCTGTGCATCCTGGAAAACATATTGCAGTAGTAAGGTTAAGATTTCTGTAGTACTGGGTTTTGCTTCAGAATATTTTTCTTTTCTGGAGAAGCTGTGATTGTGGTAATCCATGGTGAAACGAGCTGATTGCTTTCACGGATTTCACTCCCTAGCACCACTTTTCCACAGTAGGCATAACAGGGAAAATGTCACTTTGGCTCTTAGAACCTGTACATCTTTCTCCTATGGCAGAAAGTCCCTGTCCCTACGCCACTGAAGAACGTGGTGTCATCTAGCCTGAGTTTTAAAACTGGCAGCTTTATTGTTCTTGTTACACTTAGTCATGAGCGAGACTTGGGATTCTTCAACAACTGTGCAGAGCACAAGCATAACCCAAAGGTAAATGCCGTCAATTTGCTGCCACTGGTGGGTGTTCGTGTGCAGCATTGCAATTACTTCCCTTCCAGGTAGGCAAATCTCGGTGCTTAGGCTAATCTGTCCATGATACACATACTACTGTTGGCTGCATAGCATAGTGATTTGGACAGCTTGTTGTAATTTGATTTGTTTGCTCTAAGAGCTATGAAAAGCCTAGCTATTTCTACTCCCCGTAATGTCTCTAAAGAAGTAGTTTATTTTCATAAAGTCAGACTTTGAACTTTATTTCGATTAGAATAAATAGATAATTATCATCAATCCCATAAGTTAATATATCTACAATAAATTGGTTAGTTGTTTTTTTCCTTCATGTTAGGAGATTTGTTGTTTCAACATCAGTACTAATGCATTCTGTGTGAGGATGGCATGTCAGGAAATCATGACTCCTGGAATCAAAGGGTTAAGCTCAATGTGTACCAAGCCTGTTGTATAAATATCATGCTGTATGGAGTGTTGAGTTGTTAAGGTAAGCTTTGTTTATTTAGCATGAGCACTTCACTGAAGTGTAATCATTTGATAAAATTTGGGAAAAGTAAGTATACATTTAGGTTTAATTACTTAATGTTTATTGCATTAATGCATAGTATCAGAAGAACCACTTTTTTTAGACATGCAAAATGCGAAAATTTAGCATAAAAAGATATTCATAGTCTCTTTTAACCTACTATCCTTGCTTTACTCTCTCCTAGTTCGGTCATCTCCCTTTGGATCTTCATACGGGTCTGAGTTTAAAATTCATTGCACATAATAAATAAGCAAACATATCATTAATATTGTAACTTTTACTTACGTTTTTAAACATACATAAGGAGCTGTTGAGAGATAAGAAATTGGGAGTATGGGGAAAAAGAAGCAAACCCCACTGCTTTTAGATTGTATCTTCTGACTTAACGTACACTGACTGCAACCGTGCATGCGTAATGTCAGTAAAAAAATTCCTAGTTTAAAAACAGCAAAAAAAAAGTTATGGATGTAACTTGGAGTTTTCTTTGCATTACATTCAACAAAAATAGAAGCAAATCTAAGTGGTCTAAAACTGTCTTTCCAAAAACTGCATGTTACATATTCCTATTTATCTAATGTGTGCTGCTAAGCATAGGAAGTAGGAGGATTTTATACATGCTAGAAAGCACTGATTTAGAAAGATGCAAATGCCTAATACGTAGTGTAAGAGGAGAGTAGTGATAAACAGTCTTTTACCCTCTCGAGTATAATTCTGGAGGAAATGTGTGGCCTACATATAAGCAAACATTGAGGCTTGGGGTAAATTAAATTTGGAAGATAGCTGCTGGAAAATCGTAAGTCCCGTTTTCCCTTGTAAGTCTGTTAGGAGGAATATGCAGTTATCCTCTAAGGTGCAGAAATTTGCATCAGTGATACCCACTCAAAAGGCAAGGATAACCCCAAGAGATGGAGAGAAGGCAAGGAGTTATTTTTAGGTAAGGGGATGGGGAGGGGGCGGGGGGAGAGAAAGGGGAAACAGACACGTTCAAGCTTTCATGGTGTAGAAAACAGGAGTTCCATTTAAAGTAGAGGGATAAATATGGTAGTAAAGAAAAAAAAGCTGGACATATTTCATTCTGTATAGCAAACTTGCTGGGAAGTCCTTATTTATATAGAGACAAGTCTGCTCCAAAGGCTTATTGTCCTGTCTTTGACAAGCTCTTTGCTCGTGAAAACCCATATTTTGCATCGTGTGCTGTTCTGCTGTAAAATCTTTCAAGAATAGATCTACTTTAAGTCACTTCGTACTCTTGAAAACTTACAGTATTAAAAAATACATCTATAAAGAAAGTGGCACTAGTTAGTATGGTTTCCTTCTTAATTTAAAGTAAATATCAGTCACATTGAGGTATTATCTCTTACTGATAAAGCAGATAGATAGTTGTCATTTTCAGGTACATAGAATATTACAGGTAGCCTTATGTATGGTCTTCGTAACGTGGAAAAATCTTTATTAGCAGCTTTCTAATGGAAGTTATTACTTAATGGCTTCATCTGTAGCTAACTGAGAGGAAGAAAACTAGCTGGTGCAGAGTTCACACCCTTAGCCTGAAAATATTATTGCCATATTATAAAATATTTTGGAGGCAGAGGAAAAAAGTATTATGCAAGTTCTGTTTACAGGTATTGAATATGCCAAATAATAATTAGGATTATTATGTGATCAGGGATTTCAGGAGGCATTTTAATGTTAAACATATGTCTGACATGTCACTTCATTACTGTAACTGTTGGGGAATCATTTGTCACCTACATCACTATCACATCTTTCCCCTATTCTCTCTTGTCGAGTCTGGTGCTTCTAGAGAACTGGGAGGAGAGGGGAGAACACACCCATTCCGGTTCTTCACTCAGATTCAGAAAGGCAAACCTTCGGAGAGAGTGATGAGGTCTTTCCACAGCAGCTTTTACCCAGCAGCCTAGCAGACCCATCTTTCCCTCACAGTAGAATCTGCAGCCTGTCTCATACCTGGGAACATTGCCGTGCATGGGATGGATAGACTGGTTTTATATTCTGAACTGTAGGGGTCTCCAAGCCCTACAGAGAAGTTTCTTTGCCTTGCTTGAGCAGTTGGAAAGCTCTGTCCCCCAGCAAGCCCTCCCAGTGCAGCCAGTGTGCACATTCATGATTGCTCCTCTTCGGGCTGCTCAAGTAGTTTCTCTGTGGTGCTGGGAGGTGTAGGTTTCCTTTAGCCACTTCTCCAGGCTCTTGCAACAGGTCGGATCAGCCTGATTCTCTTACCAGCTGGCTCATTGCCTAGAAAAGCTTGTGAAGAGCTGAGAGGGAATGTGTGAATGGTTCCCCACTCAGTGTGCAGCTCTATTAAAGGGTCTGCTCCCAGGCAGGGCCCTAATTATGCCAGTTTAGGATCACACCCCTCAAGTAAGGCTCTCCTGGTACTCTTGAATTTGAAAAACACATTAGTGTACATTGATTTAGAAATTACCAAAGCAGGAAAAACAACTGAACAAAATATTCTGTGAATGCTCTAGATGGGTGTAGATTTTTTAAAATTGTTTCTAGTTAAATTACTACTAAGGAAAGTATCTTTTTTTTTTTTTTCCCCAGAAGGTTTTTCATTTCATCAAGCAATTATAAAAGTCAAGAAAATTTTCTACCAAAACCTAAGTTCTGTGACTAAATAGTGAAGAATCTTCAGTCAGTAGTAGCAAATGCACCTTTCTACATGAAAATCCAGTCTCCCTCCATAGCCACTCGAGGCATTCCTTCCAATACTTTTTTTTGCAGATTAATGCTACTTTGTGAATTGAACATTTGTCTTGCATTAGACAGTATTTTGTAGTTTGTGTGTTAGTTGTCCAGTTGCTTTACCTAGCAGGGGACTTTACTGGGGCTGTGGGGAGCAGGTAATCAGGAATATGAATGTATGCTAAGATCAACGTAGGTGTTAATTTTAGTTTCCCTTCACTTGGGCTGTATACATGTAAAGTTGAATTAAAAACCGTTAAAATTATCCTGATGAACATGCATAAATATCACACTGTAATGCTACAGAAGAAAAGTTCGTGAGCATGTGTGCTGCTGAAAAAGCAATCACATGGTGGAGTGGAAAAGCACATCAGCCCATCCTGTTGGGGAAGGGGTTGTCCAACAATTGCCACTTTGGTGTTCTAGGTCTTCTTATGCCTTCTTATGCTTCTAATATAATTTTCTTGAGACAGACAGATGAGGGTGTTATGAAATAGAATTAATGGTGAAAAATTTACTAAACACTACTTCAGTGCTTTACTACTTGATTATGTGAAGCTTTGAAAAGCAATTGTACAGTAATAATGCGTCCAAAGGAAACTGTATAGTGTGCCAACAACATCAATATGCTTCAAGGATCTTACCGAGAACCTGAAGTATAAATGAAGAATGAGATTTTCCCCTAAGTGTTCACCGTAAATTCATTTATTCAAGAAATACACTTTCATTTGGATAGAAAAGGCAGCCCACACAGTATTGAGAAAACAAATGCGGTAACCCAACATATCAGAAAAAAACATTAAAATCAACCTGTATTCATAGAACAAGTCATTTCCAAATTGATGCAGTTGTAATTTAGTGTACAGATACCTATGGGCTTGACACTTAAGAATAATCAAATTACCAAATTAAAGAAAAAATACTTCCCAATATAAGATATGGTGTGAACTCATACACAAAGTAGTGTTTGTTTCTGTTTCCAGAACAGTTTAGGATACCATGGAGAACCTCATTTTGAGGGCATAGTGTCTGAATAATAATGCAAATTCAGAGGTGAATTGTGATCTGTGTTTGCATATACAAAAAAGATCTCTTGAAAGGGTTGAACCCGTACTCCTGGTGAGGAAGAAAAAAATGCCTAACTGCAAGCCTGCCATAACAGTAGGAGGCATTGTATTTCACCCATAGAAAAGAAAGTAGAAGGATAGGGTTCACAAGAGGGCTGGGCTGTTGTACATGATAGGTAACTTTCAAGAATGTAATTTAGGAAGTAAATTCTAATAAGTTATAGAAAGTACAGCAAAGTACAAGGTCTTGTGCTTAAGAACATAGAAACATTTCTTCCTTAAGCTTATTTCCATCACTTAAAATGAAAACCAGAAACGCATTGTATTGGTCGCAGTATGACTGAATGAGCAGTGATATAACATCGGTGAGAAAAAAGAACATGCAATCCTAAATGAATTTTAAAAGGTGTTTCCAATAAAAACAGGAAAATATTAATGCAATTTTTAAAAGGTATCTTTGAGACCTCACCTGGAATAGGGGGAGGTACACAATCCACCTAATTTCTGATGCCTTATTAGTATATTACAAATGTGCTCCATATAAGCTCTGTTGAACAATTCAGGGTCTAATACTGATGCCCTGAATTTGCATGAAGTGAAGGTATCTCACCGTTTTGACTACGGCTGACAGCTTAGCACATTTACTACATACCTACAGTTAGGTTGTGTAAATTCTATATACATTTTGATGATACACAAGTCCCAGAAGGTTTCATTCAGACTAGATGCATAGGCTGAAAGGTTGTGATTGCTCTATGCAGTTTGGGTCAAGAAGCAAACTTCAGGAAGGAAGAGGCATCTTTTAGAATTCTTAAGTACAGTTGTAAACATGGGAACAAATAGCTAAGTATGAATGAACTATGAAAAAGAAAGTGTTTCACTATGCAGAGAAAAGAATTTCTGGAACTCTGTTCCAGTAGAAGTAGTGGAAGCAAGAGCTACCTCCCACACACACTACCTACCTTAAAGATAAAGCTTGACCAGCTTAGCAGGGGACTTTCATGACATAAATTGCAATAATAAAAATATTGAAGACTCATAAAGTCACTTCTAGTCCTGTGGTGTTGTGGGAGTTTTGTTTTATTTTATTAGAAGGTAGGGAGGCCTTGAATCCAATAGCAAAATTCTAGGGAACAGAATAGTGTGCTGATTTTTCAGTAAGCACATTACACCAAATCAACAGATTCATTTTAAAAGGATTTTAATGCTGCCTTAAAATTACAGCATGTACATGAAATGCCTTAAAGGACATGACAGTTGATTATTTTTTTCAAAAGTCAACTTTATTTTCTGTATTTATGGCCTGTTTCATGAACAGAACATGCTGAAGACTAGATAATAACTGGCATTTAGTAAAATACAGATGACACCCTAAATTCACAGTATTTCATCTATTTAAATTCACTATCAGTATATGACCATTTTGGATACTGCAATTCTCACGTGTTAGATTACAACAGAAATAGTAATTTCTATGAGCATAGTCTAAGTAACTGTAGCTTTCACATCTTTTTATATAGTCTGGATTTCTTTCAAGGTATTAGATACAAAATATATTGACTTCATAATTATCAGTAAGACATACAAGACATGCCATTGAATTAATAAATATGGACATTTTTAATTGGAAGGCATTCGTTCTAAAATTAATTTGCTTTTCTCTGCAATAAATATTCTGAAACAAGAGGCAAAATTTATTTTTAAAAAAACCATTATATTTTAAGTATCTTTCATTCCCAAAATACCCACTTCCATAGTATTTTAGAGTATTTATAGTGTTGACATGATTGTCTCATGGTACCTGAAAATAAAGTGAATTAGTCTAACAGCCCACTTATGAGATCATTATTATTGCAACCATTTTAGGGCCTGGCATATAATGCAACCCAACAAGTCCCAGAGCCAAGATTAAGAGAGGGGGCTCTTTTCCACGTTGAGAAAAGTCATACTAATTTAGCATCTTGCAAAATAGTTTAGTCTAGAAAAGTGTTTGGTTTGGGTGGGGAATACTCATACAGAGTTCTTTGAGTGAGTATTTAATCATCCTAATTTGACTGGGGTGGTACAGTTTGTATTGTAATGCTCCAACCATACCTCTAGAAACAATTACAACTTTGTGTATGATTCTTTAGAATAGTTGTAGTTAATGAACATAAGTGCTATTGTATCAGACTCAATCTTTGTAATTAATAATCTCCTAAAATACATCCAGAGATAATATTGTATCAATAGCTGTCAAGACAGATTTCCCAAACCTCTTGGATTTTGCTATCATTGTCAAGATAAACTGAAATAGTAAGGCCTGCCAATTGTGTATAGTGCCTGGACTGTAAATATAAAATATTTATTGGACTTTGTTTGATTTATTGGATCTTCTGATTTTTTTTTACTATAAGTATGGCTAAGAGAGAAGTACTTTTGGAAAGGCTTGGCTACAGTAATGGCATCATCTTTAAAATAAATTGTAGTGTAATGAAAACCCACAAAAATATTAGATAATGCTTTTATTATGTGTGGAATCGCTTAGCTTTTTTAAGTGAAAACTAAATAATTTTAATGGTAGCAGAATTAGACCCCTTCTTGTAGTTAAGGTAGGATCTAATGTAGCAGAGAAGTTGATGCACCACATCATTTACACAGAAATTATTTCTCAATTAAACCTCTGTGAATGTCAAATAGTTTAGAAGGAACTCATAAACTGAATCCTATTTCAGGGAAGAATCTTTGTTATTTAAGTCACTTTTTTCCCCCATGAAACTGTCAACAGGAATTCTAAAAAGGTTTTGAAAACCTTTGTTTTACCTGGCAGATCTTTTTATATTTTCCTTGTTTTTTCCTTGGAGACTAAACAGCATAGACCCTTTAGAATGGTGCCGCGAAAATGGTACAAGAGGCTGTTCTTCCTATTTTAGTTCTGGGCGATTTAATGTTGTGATTTTCATTTCATTACTTACCAACTTTGTTAGTATTATTAATTTAAAATGTGCTCTAGAGAAGAAGGGTATCCTTTATAGTATCACAATTAGTGTGCTTTCTCTCTTGGAGAAAAAGCAATGAGGAGCTGTTGTTTTTGACAAATACTGGTCTAGACACTTAGCTTGACTAACAGTCCATGATCAAAAAAACATAATTTTTAAACTTAAAATGCATTAATTGACATCCTCAGTATTGATCTCACTGTTAGGATGAAACTTCTATTTTTCATACTTGTAATACTTTATTATTATTACTATTGTAGTTATGAAAGCTTTGTGTTAGAGATTTAGGTCTTGTTGTATTAATAACTATACAAAATTTTAATGTGAATCAGATTTCCAGAGAGTGTATAGTGCATTCTAGCAACACTAAGAGAGTGCAATAAAGGAAAAAGAACTGCAGACACACAGAGACATGCATCATTGACATACCCATTGAAGTGGGACTGAACAGCAGGCAGCAAGTTTATACTCATACATCTTTGAGTATATTTCATGCCCAACTGTGTGAGCAGAAGGTATAAGTATACATTATTTACACTTTTCAGGGAATACCAAAATCCATTGGCTCAAGTGTTGAATAATACTAGGTAAAGGAGAAGGAGATATGATCCATACAGATCCCAAGATATCTCTGCTCTTTTATCATCCCCTCCAGCTCTTCTAGTCCATCTTTTGTGTTTTATGGCTGCAGGGTTGCCTTTTAGCTAGTTAAAGGGCTAAGGGTTCACAGGATCTAATTGTTCCCTTGCAGTTGGAGGAGTAAAAGACATGAAATTAAGCTAAGAGGATGATGTAGGTCTTCAAGCAAGATATAGCCAAGCTCTGGAACAGATCTTTGCTGCAAGGTATTAAGGGTACTAAACATTTAAATTGGCTCAAAAATCAAGTGAACAAATTAATGGAAGAAAAATCCATCCATACAAAATGCAAATTCCTCATTTTCATAGTCTCTCAAAATGCTGGGAGTTGGGGAGTGGCCTGGAAAAGCATCGCTACAGCTCTGCTGTTTTCTCTGGGCACTGGGTATTGACCACTGTTAGAGGTAGCCCAGGAGGCTAAATGATCATTTAGTCTAATTCAGTGTGCCATTCTTCTGTCTTTTCAAGCAACATCTAGAAACCAACATACTTTCGTTCTGAAGGCTCACTTTTGGCCATCTAAGTGAACTTGACTTTCCTCCAAGAAGAGTCTGGTTCCATTGGACTTCGCACAATTGTTATTAGTCATGCTTTGAAGAAGAAAATCTCAAAAAAAATCCAACCTTTCCCAGTCCAACACTTCTCTTTGTGACACAACACTGACATCAGGATGACATAGTATGCATTTTGCTAGCCATAATTACTCTGCATTGTGGTGGAAAGATTGGATTAATCTGATTAAGCTTAAGCAAAATAGTTGTGTCCTCAAGTGATTTCAAGCAACCTAGCCACTTGCTAACACAACAGTCAAATCAGATGCTCAATATGTTGTCTGAAAGTGATCCACAAGGGGCCTTCCAAAAGGGAAAGGATATACCTGAGTTGCATTGGGAGCAGCTATCCGGCTCTTCCATGATTTTGTAGGTATGTTATTACTTTGACCATGCAGACAACGAAGCCCAGATCTTTAGAGTCCTGGTTACATATACAGGACCACAATGTCTCTCCCATTGTATGGGAAAAGGATCTTCCAAATTTTATGTCTTCAATTCCCATTCAAATAAGCCACAGTCAATAAACAAGAAGAAATGTGGCTGCCTTCTGTAGAAGTGATGGGAGCTTTTAAAAAAAACTCAACGCAATTTTTAAAGTTAGTTCCATTCTTTTGATATATTAGTCTATCATTACCATTCAGTTGGTGAAAATAACCATGAAATACACTGTTAAGGCTAGGTATAAAGGCTAATTTTAGTTTTAATTTGGGGTATAGCCCACTTAAAGTCTCATATAAAATGCTACTATGCAAATAGGCAAAATAAAAGTCTAAATTATTGACTGTCCTGTTCTGAAATAAGATAGATTTCAAGGTTGTAGAAAGTTAGGTAAATCTGAGCTAAAATAACATGATGAGGAATAACATAGTGGCAGAGCACCCCGCTTGAGAGAATACTTACGTAATTTAAAAGGTCCACAAAAACAAATTGCAGCATAAATATATTGTGTTTTTTAAAATCAATGAGTTGCAGTGGAAACGATAGTCATAATTATATATGTTTAGGAAAACTTGAGGTTCTTTCTAACCAATACAATTAATAACTTTATAAGTTGTATGCATTGCAAAGTGTTTGTTGATCATGGTTATCTACCAGAACGGAAGATAGTCACTGAGACAATTGTGCATTTGAAATTCTGTAGTTAGTTTTTTGTATTCAATCCAGTGATTTATACTTGTCATTGTATGCAAAATGTAGCTCTCCCTAACATAAAAGCTATTTTTCTTTAAATGTAAAATAAATTTTCATGAAATTACAATAAATGAATCACTTAGGAGTTACAGAAATTGAAGAGATGTATTCAGGCTTCCTTATGATGAGGTAAAAGAGAACATGGTTAGCAGTGCAAACCCCTGCAGCTCAAGAAGAACAAGAAGGGTTACTGGTGTACTGCCTGCACAGGAGATGCTATGTTCACTCAACCAACATAAGGGACTGTGTTTCATTCCATAAGCAATAACATTGGGTAGTCATAGTATAGTATTTCTGGCTTAAGTTACACCTCAGAACTCCAATTGTAAGTCACTGAAGCAACTGTTTTAGAGGGTGTTGCCTCCCTGGTGGGGTGCCTTGCCTAAAAGGTGGTTATTTGGCTCTGTCTGGATGTCATCCCAGCACAGAAGAGGTAAGAAATGAAGGAGAAAGGCACTTTACAATCCTGAATATTTATTTCAATATGCAGTTGAGGCTTTTTTGTTGTAGTTAACATACTGTGTTTGTTTCTGGGTATACTGTGTTGCTAATTAAAATATCAGGTATATATTTAAAAACTGATTATTCAGTATAAAAGTAAATATTCCATATGTTTGATCTCACTGAGAACAATTGTATCCCCTCTGAACAAAGAAGTTGTACTAGGCAGTGGTAGGAATTAAAAAATATTTTGCGTTTCCTTTTTCCTAAGACCACTATCTATGTTTCTTCTCTGAGAGATCCAAGAGAGAAAAAACTACTTGATAAGGCTATGATAAAATAGCTCACCTTGAGCATAAGACATACATGAAAGCTTAGGGTATGATCTTACTCCTTGGGGGCAATTTATGATTTACGTCAGTAGTTCCCTGGGTCTTCCCTCATGCCCTTTTTGTAGACTGGAATAACATTGACATCTCTTACATTGAGGCTAATTTTGGATAAAAGATTGTGATAATTTTTCCACTGACCAACTCTCCCTAGTGTAGGCATCCATCTTCCTCTTCCTTTGATAAGAGTGTTTATCTTTGCGAAAAAATGTGCAGGGAACTGAAGACCTCATCAGGAAGAGTGGCTGCTTTTATAACTCCAATGCAAAAGTATGCGCACACAAACTCCACAGCGATTGCTTTCAAGAATTTTCTGAGTTTTGAAATGACAATAAAACTTTGCATTAGGAATGAGGACGCGTAAACAAATTGATGTATTTATCATGTTGTGTCATTTGATGTATGTATCATGGGTTTTAGTCTGACATTAGAAGATTCTCGATATGTTGGGCATGTTATCCAGCTTCTCCATGTTATTACTGGTATATTATTATCTTGGTAGAATTATTTTTAAATATATTTGATGAGATCTTTGTCTTTTATTTTTTATTTGTTCTTTAGCAGAATCTTGGTTTCTATTAATGTACAAACCTTGGTTTAATGTTTAACTTTGTTCTTTCTTATTTTTTCTGTGACTGTACACTTAATTGTGTTACATGGTCTCTAGAGGTGTAAATATTAGTTGAAATGTCTGTCTGGTTGGACAGGACTACACCAAACAGTGGGTGCTTGCACTTTCTTCTGCTATATCAGCACAGAGAGATCGTGAGTCATGTGACTTAAATTTGGGGATGTTTCTTAGTGTGCTTTATACCATGCTCAGCAAAGGCTGATGCAGTATCTCACCCAGCCAACCTATAAAATAATGTTAAAATACAGGATTTGTTTTATTTATTTTTAGCCTGGAGAGGCTAAATATTTGGTGGAAGAAAGGAACGGGAAGAAATTCCCCAGTCCACAGTCCTGCTAAGTCACCTGCTAGGAAGTGCCAGACACCTGTACCAAAATAAATGACTCCCAGGAGTTATGCAGTGTGGACTCTGCTTCACGTTGCAGAATGTCTCTCTTCTACAAAATCTTCATTTTGTAGTAGAGGAAAATTATGAAGTACAATTCAGTTAACTGTACACATTTTTAATATAGAAAATTCCCCAAATAATTTGGCTTATTCTTTGCCCATTTTCATTTCTGATGACAGCTTACAGTGGTCTTACATCATGTCCAGGCTGGTTCTCATTTTTCTCTACTGCAGTTAACAATTTTGCTGACAGTTAAGATCCTCACTTGTTTGTGCTGTTAGGCAAGAATTGGAAAAGCAGCGTCAACTCCGGCTGATGTATCAGCTCCAGGCTGGTACCATGCTCTTTGCTCCACTGAAAGAATCACCAGAAAGTACAACATTATCTCTTTTTTCTATTTTATATAATAACTTTTATACAGATTCTGGTAGCTGCCAGAGGAGCTGGTATTCCACGTTGCAAAGCTACTGCAACTGGGCAATGATTCAGTGTTAGAATGGCTGTGGGACTGTTCAGACCTGGCCCTCCAATTTATAACTGGACTGGACTTTATTTTGGTAGTAATCATTTTAGGTGTAACACAGTATTTGATAGTGAGTCCCAAGCCATAAGGATATCCAATCCTAAATCTTCATTCTGAAGCGCGGAAGAGCCTCCTCTGTTTTTAGTAAAACCATCAGCTTAGAGGTTGTAGACAACACCCTAGATAGCACACAGGCTCTGTAATGGGTTATTATTTTTCTTGTGGAGGCAATGGAAAGAAGAGCCTTGGGTTCTATGTTTGTGTAAGAATTCAGCATTAACATTAGTATTTAGCATTTTGCATTTGGCGTTATCCTTCACGATCATCACTGTATCAGGCATGTGTGATGTATGCAGTTATTTCCCACTTGTGCCGCCTTTCCCTCATCTCTCTCGGTCTGAATGAGGTTAACATTACAGAAAGGGGCCTGATGACAGTCAGAATGCATAGCAAGAGAGTCAATGTATTAAATTGGTCAGTTATTTCTTTTTTGTATATCAAAAAAGGAGCACCATACATGTAGGAAGAATGTTTCATTAGTGTGAACTGTCAGTTTGAATTACCAGTCAACTGTTGTTTTGTTGTTCCTTTTATGCTGCTGGTACAAAACACAGAGTTTTCTAAAAAGTGGGAAAGAAAATGAAGTGGTGGCCATTCAGTCTTATTTTGCTGAGCGCATAAGAATTTCATCAGCAGGCTTTGATTGTACTGTGTAGTGACTGCACATGTTTTTAACATACTTCAGAGAGGTGTATTCAGTGCATCTAAAATGTAAAATTTCTATGCTTTGTTTATCTAATTGTGAAAATGAAATGCTCCTTGTTACAGGAAACAGAGTAAAAAAAAAGGAAACAACAAAAAGGCATTTTAGCCTCCATATGTTATCTCTGATGAATGTAAGTTGTCCAACCTAAGAGCTTTTTTTTATGAGTTCATGTAAATTCAAAACAAACATGCAAACAGAGCGAAACAAAAATTTGATGAGAAGGGTTAGTGTTTTTACGTGACTCGGTGGCATATTCAGATTATGTGCTGTGATTTGTTCTGCAGCTGCTTCAAATTAAGAACAGGTGTAGAAGGCAGATTATGCAAATACTCATATTAATATAATTGTCAAATTGGTGTGTTTGTGATTGTGCCTTTAAAGAGTAGACCATACTCTTATTTTACATGTAAATTAGCTTTATTCTTGAGAGCTACGATTGGATAATTGAGCTTATAAATAAGAAATTTCTAGCATATGGTGAAACATTTCTAAAATGTGACAGTTTCTTGTGTAGCAATTTATTTTATATATATTGTATAAACATAATCTGCTTTGTCTTCTTTAGAAAAATATATCTATGATGCAGTTTTAAAATCTCACTCATTGGACTAATGAACTCTTATTTCTTTCATTTTTCTTTTTGAGATTGTGTAACCCTTTAGTAGGACAACTTTTGATCTCCTTCAACCATTTCCTGTATATTTACAAACCTTGATGGACTTTATGCCTCATTTGCTTTAAATCTTGAAGAAGTACACATTGGAGGGAAGATGTGTTTGTTTAAAATTGATTTTTTACTTTCTAAGACATACTCTATTTAAAACAATCATCAACTGGGTATCCGAGTTAAATATATGCATTTTAAACATTATTTACCTCATGTTGCTAGTATGCATAGATTTATTAATGATTGGCTGAGCTTTGTGATATTTTTAGATCAGAGGGATTTGGTATCAAAATATGTCCAAAATTAAAAAAAATGATGGGAACTTTTTATTTTCTTCAATTCTAAGAGTTATTTATAAATACGGACCTAGTTAGTAAAAGTTGCCCCATATAAAAAAAATCACAGAGCACTGTAAGTCTATGTTTTAGTGTCTTTTCTTATTACATCTTTTGCACGTGATGTTGATTAATAATGATTTTAAATCTAGGGGGTTTATACATGCAGGTATGTATGCATATACAGGCCAATTCTATATACGCTGTCGGTGAGGTAGGTTGACTCTCTGAAGCTGAGCTTTATGCACTGTGTGGGATGCTCTGTGCTGGGAATCTGGGCCAAACAGTTGTGAAAACCTCTGCTCCTCAGGAAGCAGAAGCTGAGGGCACCAGCTGCCAACAGCTGGCTACAGGGCAAACACGACTAGAACAAGGTCTTTCTGCTTTGCTGCTTCCTGTGGCCAGGGCACAGAGGGACTCTGCTGTTTATTTTCAAGAACAAAAAGAAAATGCTGTTTTGCTTTTGGTTCCATTCCAAGAAAAAAGTAAAAGCTATAGTTACTGGGTTTAGCATAGCACCCAGCAGCATCAAATTTCTTCCTATTCTTTATCCTCAAAACTCAGCTGGTAACTCCATGAGAACAACCTAAACAGTGTGAGCAAGAGGTTTAAAGAAGACAACTATTAATTCATTAGAGTTATTTTGGTCTAAGTCACCCTTCAAGAAGAAACAGAAAGGGAACAACTTTATTTTTAAGATGCAGCTTTATCCTTCAGCAAATTATTTAAGATTGTATTGATTTCCGTGGTACTTATCTTAACTGATGTTTGCTTTACAGCCTGTTAGCCACCTATAAAACCTTTCATTCAGTTATTAGTACAATCTTAATGGAATGAAACCCATTTAAGAAAGAAAAGACTGGCAGGAACTTCATGATGTAAGCTGAAGATGATAAAGCTTTTCTTTAGGGTTAGCCTGGCTGTATCACTTTACCATAAAGCCATCAACCAAATAAAACAGCAATCTCTTTTTCTAATCAATTTGAATTATATGCATCATTTCAGTAGGATGTTACTGTGGGGTTAATTATCTTTGCATTTAGAAAAGTTTTTACTTCCACTTGACTAGTTGCCATTGGAGTTGTTTGCATGCAGAAGCGTCAGTCAAAGCTATACAATGCAGGTACCTTCCAGTGTCATTTAGAACTCACCCTAGATATGCTTTTGATGTCTCAAATAAATTAGATGCAACACGGACGTCGTTGCACAAAGAAGGTGTGTGTATTGGAGAACTGTGTGATTCCATCACCTTTACCAACACTGCTTTAGAACAGCGAGGAATGTGGCCCAAGCTATCTTGGCTCTATTAAATTTCACACAGACTTCTATGGGAAGTCTTTTGAGGTTGGGGTGGGTGGGGGGAGCCTGAAAAATGGGCAAATAAGAGCAAATAAAAAGAAAAAGAAAAAAAGCCTTCCAGTCACACTTATCACTGATACCTTTTTAACACTTTTTTGTATTATGTCTTTGACATTTACTTGCAGATATTTCTTAATTTATTTGTAATTATTTTGGACTAGGTAATTACTTCTTTACTATTTTGTTAAGTGTATGGCTTTTCTGACCACAAGCTTTGGAAAATAATTAAAGAATTCAAACAGATGAGTTTTTAATAAGCCTTTTTGAGTTATTCATGGGATATGAGAGTATTTCTCCTCCAGTGCCTTGGTCTTCTTCCACAAGATGTTCCAGAGGTGGGTGGATTTCAGCCATATGCATGCCTTTGGACACTGACCTTCTGGGAGCAAGCCTGAGTAACCAACCTCACTTCTCCTGTTATTGGAGGAGTTCATTCAGTTATTAAAATAGGACAGGCAATTTTCTTGTATATCCATGTCCCTGTTCCTCTCTATAAGGCCACTTGATGTTAAATATATTGATTCCAAATAAAATAATTTTTTTAACTTTAGATAAATATTAAAACCCAAACAACCTTCCCAAAACCCAGCTTCAGTAGTATATGTTATCTTTAATATACACACATTTAAGACAGCATTTGTATGTGGAGTACCAGCAAATTTTGTGTAAATAAATAGGACTGGATCTGAGCATGTTTGCATCTCATTTGTGCCCTAGTAGTCCCCTAAGTCAGAACAGTTGCTGTTTACCTGCATGGGCCATGTGGTGTGTTTTCTCTCTGATAGAAACTTTGGAAGTGGAAGAAGTTTTGCCTTTTGAGACTGGCATTAGCTAGAGATGGCATAAGTTGAAGTGCACAGATATTGGTAGTTCTATCCATCTCTATTAAGATTTGATTAGTCTTGCTCACACATGCAGAATTAAATCAGTCACTGAGTTGGAGTCAGGAAGAACCTGATGCCCAGCTTAGACTGGCAAGGGTGCTTTGGAGTCTGTGTTCTCCTCTGCAGTTGAAAACAGTAGTCCATCCACTCACGTAACCTAAAAATACTGCTAGAGAGATTCTCTGATATTGCTGAGAACAACCTAGCAAAAGAGAGATTAGTAACTCCTTTGGTTAGTCTTCTTGTAGCATATCATAGCTGTGGTCCTTGATGATAGTCTACAAGTTGTAATAGTGTCTTAGGAATGCGAAATGGACATTTTATGGACCCTTCTGCAGTATAGCTTTATTGCCTTGATGTAGGGAACGAGACCCCACAACATAGCATTGGTCTAATATTCCTAAAGGGGAATTAAATTTTGAATGCCTGGAAAATGAATTGTAGACATATATAATTGATTAAAAGTAGAACAAACGATGTAGTGCAAAGTCAGACAACTTACTGTATACTTTTTATTGACCATTCATTATGTCTCCTGGAAGTCTGCTGATTATAAGATGTGTGGCATGTATTCATATCTATAGATACATACAAACAGATTTTTTTTCTTTCTGAAATGACAGTGTGGATGTTATCACTTTCCTTAGTGTTTATCTTCGATAATTCAGAAAATAAGATTAGTAGTTTTGGTTTTGTGGGAGATGCTATTTTCATTCTGTTCAGGGCTTTTCCTGTGCCTATATTCAGGCAAGATCTCCACTCTTGTGTCTTATTAAGGGATCACTCTCCTGTCATCCTTTTATCTTCATGTGATAAATATTTCATTATACTTTTCAAAAGGACCAAAAAAAAAAAAAAAAAAAAAAAAAAAGAAAAAAAGAAAGCTATCACTGCCAAAGCTCAGGCCACTGTCACCCCAGGCATTAGTCAGCAAAATAGCATGTATAGCAAAAGACTGTTGTCCATCTTCACTTCTCTGCTCAACAGTAGGAGCTCTAAATCACAAAATTTGAAATTGTTATTACAAATCAATGTGCTATGCAACTTTGTCTACAATTCACTGGCTAAGCTGAACCATCTACTGTGTTACCTTGTAAAGAATATGCTTGATGTTACAGTATGAAATGTTGCTATTTTGGGAGCTTCAAAGTTGTACGTAAAATCACAGATTCATTCTTTAAAAGGCACTTTCTCTAAAGAAAGCATATTTCTCTATTCCTTTTTTTTTCATTCAAAAGTCTAATTTTAGGGCCAGAGTTTCAGGAGAGTTGAGCACCCAGGACTCCATTGACGTCAATGTAAGCTGCAGCTGCTCAACACCTCTACAAATGAGACTCTTTAAGTGTTTAGGAAAATGTAGAGCTTCAAACTAGTCTAAAGAAAAGATATTCTTCTGCATAGACTTCATCAGATTTTGTTCTTATTTATCATGCATTGTTTGTCTTTTTCTAGATGAGCAGCTAAGATGATTTTTCTTTTTTCCATTTACGTTGTGTACTGTGAATTAAATATCAATTTTTGAAGAGTCTGCTGTATACTTTGCGAAATCATTCTAAAATTGTGTGGTGTGTTTTGATTTTAACCAAAGTTACAGCTGCAGAGCTGTAAAGCAGTCAGTTTCCCTTATTATGACTAGTTCTACAACTTGTACTGTTTCAAATTGCCTGCAATTAGCATATTTCAACCTTATTTTTAGGTTTAAATTGAAGTGTGAGAGTGTACTCTCCTCTTAGCTAATTAGTGCTATCAAGGAACAGTAGGTTACCTCATTAGTACCATGTGCATTTAATTAAAGAAGAGAAAATTGGAGTTAACCTCATAGTTAATATTTTCACAGAGTGCTACAATGCCAACACCTTCAATTGGAGTCACACCCCTGTGTATTTAAGTATTCACTGGTGCCAAATAAGGTTAGCAAGGATACCACCATGCTGTTGACAAAATAATTTACATAGAAATCTGTGTGCTCGTTTCCAATATGAAATTTCAGTTAGAGCAGATTATTTTTATTTGAATACGTTGGAGTCACGAGATATTTTTATCATCTTACTCTTATGTTCGTACCCAAACCTAGGAAAGGACAAGACCCCATGAGGCACTTAATTTCAGATAAGCAGTCTGTGATCCTCATCCTTACCTTGTGGATATCATACCAATCTGGATATAACCATTTTATTTTGGCTACCAATATTGTAGAAAACAGTACAGTTTTTTATATTGCACCCATGGAAAGAATTATGCACAAAGAGGATCAGATTGCAGATACATTCCCTTTGTAAATGTGCTCAGAATTTCTTATGTCTCGCTTTGCTTTCAGAATTTTCTTTTCCACTGTGTGTGCAGAAAGTAGGGGAATGCTACTTCATGTACTTCTAGAGGACATGATCTAATATGGAGAGAAGTGCCTTCAGCTCCTTTAGGTTTCAGTGAAGTTGAGGATGCTTGCTGTTTTCAATATAGGCACTGGAATTTGTGGCTATTTAACTGCAGAATGGTATTTTTTGAATGTATAGCATACAATATATATAAAAGAAAAAAAAAAAGGAAACAGTATTTTTTGTCATTAATCTGCAATACTGGTGATCGAACCTACCAGTTCCAGTCTGCAATAATATGATTCCAATCTCTGTATGTGAGTTTTGTGTTTCAGTTTTCTATTGGAATGGCAGCATGGTGTGCTGGATATCCAGAACCTGATTCTGTCATGGCATCCATTAAGCATTGATTTAACAAACTCTTGAAATATACTTAATTTTAAACATATGAATATTCCCCTTACTGATGCAAAAGGGACGTCAGTATGACCTGGAATGTTTTATCAAATAAAGATCATCTTATTTTTCACTTTGCTTATCTAGAACTGAGTGGCTTGGCACTCACAGAGTCAGGTACTCTCTAAGTGGATTTGTCTTCTGAGTTTTGCTGTCCAGTGCTGCTAATATGACAAATAATTTTGAGCAAGCCATCTATAATCTCTGTGTCTCAGTTTTTCCATCTGTAAAATGGAAGTGCCAACACTTCATGCATGAAGGTGATTTGAGTGCAAATTAATTACTTTTTGCACAATACTTGAGTACAATACCGCTTTGTACAAGAGTATATCAGTGCCAATCAACTTCACATGAAGTGTATTAATGATTAGATCTGTGGGATTATAACTGAATCTCTGAAGGAGGTTTTTTTTATTTATTTACAGAAATCTTCATACTAAGTCAAGTACTCTCTTGTCTGTTCCTTCAGATTACTTTGCTCAGGTGCTTACATTGGCACATGGGTGCTTTAAACAGTCACTTTACAAGCTTACTTATAACCAACCACTTTGACATTTAGCGCTGCTGTTCAAATGAAAATAATGGCTGACCTTTTTAATTTTTTTTTTATTTTACATTGAAGTAGAAAAGAGGCTCTTCAAACATTGTGCCTTTCCATATTAGCTTTCCAAACTGCTGATCCTTCAGGACTGTAAGTAAGTTGAAAGGAATCCGTGGGAGAGAATGGCAGGGTGGAACTCTGAAGTCAGTCGGTTAGACAATCAGATGAAATTTCCATGTGAAAATAACTGACCTCAGTATTCACTTATCTAAATAGTACTTGTGTTTTATATATAGTTGCTAGAAAAATGTGGAATTACAGAATAGATCCATTTATTATTTTTTTCTTACCTAAATAGAAATGGCGATTTTTATGTGATACCCTCTTTAACTGTAAAGGTGCATTAGAAAAGAAATTAAACAACTTTGCTTTCTAAGTTAGGACCTGTAAGGGAGACCAAGATTACACAAGAGGAAAAAAAAAATGTAGAAATAAAAGAAGAATGAGTTTTCAGTCCTCCATGTGTGTTTGAAGAAAACTATGTGAAAACATGCAATCTGTGCAAGTCTATGGCCTGACTTCAACCTCCTTCTGTGTGTAATGTGATGTGCAATAGGGACTGCTTTCATTTGTACTGGAGAAAAACTGCAGCTCAAATTATAGCCCTTGGTGGTATCCTCATCTCATTGAAAGATCTCACCCAGCTCTATCAAGAATAACCAGGTAATAAAGACAAGGTCTACATGGTGAATAGGCAATGACTTGGGTTTGGGTTTGGTTTAGTACTCCTGAGTCTCAGCAAATCTAGTGGCTGGACCTTTTTATAAATATCCATATGAACATGTAGATCATGGATCAAACTAATAAGGATATAACTTCATATACTTATTTCCAAGGCCTGGATCTGTGTAAAAAAGCATCTTAAGCAGAACTTTTAGCTGGACAACTTTTCAGAGGATCCAAGTTGTTTATTGTAGCATCTTCAGTGAACTGCTAGCACTGCTTGGTGTTCCCTATCTGTGAAAATACTTGGTAGGGTTAGGGCTTTTATGGGTTAACCATCACCCTTAAGTGAAAAAAAGATACTTCCTTGAGCAATTTTGTATATGTAATGTAATTTCATATAAATTCATTGTCTTAATATTGCTATTAATTAAGATTAGTTGCTACATTCTTTAAGTTATTGCCTAGCCTTGCACCTTGCAATCCTTTTTATCTTTTCAGTGCTCCCTAATGAGCACAATATTAGGGTCACACTTTTTTTTTTCTTTTTTTTGTCTTTTTTTTTTTTTAATTCCTATAGCTGCTGTTACTTAAATTTGGGGTTTGGTTATGTTTGTATTTTACTGGACCTAGTCACTTTGGCAGAGTTGGAACTGACAGAATATAAAGTAAACAGCTCAGGTTTTTCCAGGTAAAATGACTGATAAGCAGGGCAAAAATATTTATGATTCAGTCAGTATTCTTCATTGGTGTATTAAAGAGATGAGAAAGAGTTATTACAAGATAAAAATAACAAAAGCTCTATGTTTATATAAAATCTACTATACTGTATGTCAGCTTGGGCGTGGAAAATACATATGATATAACTGTAAAATTATAATTTTTTCTGTGTTTTTTTCTGGCTCCCTGTATTCCTACAATGCTGTGGATGGCTCTTCCTCTTGAATTTTCTTTGCTGTATTAAATTTCTTAGAAGGAAAAATGTTGTTTTTTTTTTTTTAAAATCACTCTCCACTTCTACAAAATTTAATTTACAATTGCATAAAGGAAATTACTGTAGTTTAGGCAGCCAAGCATTTCAGCAGATCCCTATAAATGTACAAAGGAAAGAATTATTATCAGTCCTGAATTGTGGATTAAGAGGATCATACTACACAGAGTACTGTCTAAAAGTAGCAATTTAACAGAAAATGTGGGTGTTCATGTGAAGAATGTCTCTGAGGTTAAAGGTAGCATTTAAAATATGGGAGAGTTTGTTTTGGGGTTTTTTTTCTTATTTTTTGGTAAAAGGTTTGCCTAGAAATGTTTGTCACTTTAATATTTTTATTGAATGTTACAAGCAGCTTCATTAGGAGTTTTGGAGACATCCTTTCTTAAGTATAATTTTGCTTTGTTAATTTTATTTGAAATATTTCCCATTACAGAAGGGAAATTCTCATTGTGCAGTGCAGGAAATGTATTCAAAATGTACACTAAATTCCTTCAATGTGTATGCTACAAAGGACGAATAAGCTGTAATTCAAGAAATGCCATTTCGTATATTTAAAGGGAAGGGTTTAAAAATCACAAAGTAGTTGAGGTTTCTGAGGTTCTAGAATACATTCTTCGTTCCCTTGTGCCTTTTTTCACCTCCAAAACAGCACGGCTTTCTGAGTCTCGGGGAGAGCAAGCGACTTCTTTCAAGTCTGCAACTAAAGTGAGTTGCAATATGACATGAAGGGAGGTGCCTTTCAACAACTTGTAATATGTGTGTTCTTGTCCTGTAAACTTCAGTAATACTTCTGCAGAAGACCTTCAAGGGAACCTTTCACCGGACAAAGTCAGCACAGATTTTCTGTAATCGTGCCTTTTTAAACGCAGGGAAGACCTAGTCTGTTATTTCAAATGTCGCCTCTCTGTCAGCTCATGTCCCAGTTAGGAAAATGAAGATAGGCTATCACACTGTGTGTAAGATTTTTCAGTAGTTTATTTTGTATCAGTACAGTATTTGAAAATAGTTGCCCTGAACAGCCAGCTCCAGCACAGACGGCAACAATGAAAAATTCAATGGAGTGCTTTTCCAGAGGCGTTCTCCTTTCCGCTGCAAATAAAATTGATTGTCACTTGATGGCGAAGTGATTTCTTTTCTCTCAAAATGCACTTTATTGTCAGCAACATAATTTATATCAAACAAGCAGTGAGTTATAACATCTGAAGATTATGTCTGTGAAGATTATGTCTGTGTCCAATAGGAAGAAATCTTTACTGTTTTGGTTTTTTTGTATACAGCTACATCACTTTGATTATTATAACCTTAGCTAAAAATATCTCTAAATCATGGCTAGGTTTACTACTTATTTATTAGGTTTTTTTCTTCCTTCCAAATTGTGATTTTTGCCCGAATATCTGGTCCATTCAGGTTTTTGGTTTGGTTTTTGGTTTGTTTTTTTTTTTTTATATGTGTGGAAACTAATGAATTAGTAGAAGTTGATTAAGAAGGAGCATTTATTATGTTATTGATATAGGAGATATCTATAGACTATCTGGGAGATATCTGTAGACTGCCTGCTGCCTATTCTCATATAAATTAACTTTTTTTCTTCATCTAACAATATCAGCTATAAACAGGAATCCATAGCCACACTTGTAAGCCTCTAAGGAACAATCTTTGATTTTGCAGCATATAATAAGGCACTTAATTTTAAACTAAAACTACAGAATATACACATACGCGCACACCAGCATATTCTATACCCTATATATCTATATCTTGGGCAGTTTTAGCAGTATATTAGCAGTTCCTTAAGTTTTTGGCTCACACTAGAGCAGCACTAGGTGTTCCCCAGGTAGGGAACATCCTTGGAATACGGCAGGCCACCGCCGGTGTGAGCACGTAAGAGGGTTGCAGTGTCTGTTTACCCTGGCTTTTTCTGGCTGTCGGTGGAGCGGCCACTTGCACCAAATCCTCGTGAGGTACAGATTCAGCAAGTGAGCCACATGCCTTAGTGTTATCAACCACATAATATGAGTTAATAAAACACAAATATTGTCCAGTAGATGGTGAAAAGAGTAAATGGAATTTGGCCGTTCTAAAGTTTTAAAAAATTCAGGAGTTTTATATTGCTAAAAAAATGAAGAAGTAATTTTTAATATAGTGCCATTTTTCATGAATGTTACACTTCATCTGCTGGTTTATAGCTGTTCCGGGTGAAACTCAACAGTTTGTGTTGCTTTGTTTCAATATAAGATAAATCAGTTGCTTATATGTAGTTTAAACTGACTAAACATAATACTATTTACCCTTTCCTCAGTTAATACTCAGTTTTGTGTTTACTTAAAAGCATATTGTTGAACAGGCTGATAGCTGATACAGTACACATAGGAGAATGTGTTGAGCCACATGCCTCCTGTGGGCTTTGATGGGAGTTTTATTGCTGCATCTCCATTTGTTGTTTTGAAAGGGTTCTCCACGGAGTCAAGAAAGCCGGTATATTTAGGTGATATGAGGCTGTAAACATAAGTTATTTTCTAATAGCTGGTTTAAAATACCAGCTAAAACATTAAAATGTTTTAATTACAAAATAAGTGGTGATTGTTACAATAAAATAATATCTAATAACATCCTTGAGTGACCTAAATCTGCAACTCCATTTTGATAAATTACGCTCCTTTGTATTAATCAAGGGTCTTACCATTTAAGTTCAAACTTAATGCTAAAGTTGTAAGATTAAATGAAAACAGTATTAATTAAAAAAATTGACTGACTAAACTATATAGAATTCAGTATTTTTCATAGTTATTTTACAAATCACATACTCTTTAACATCTTCAGCACCTATTTTAATTCCCCCAAATTATATAATTTTTTAAGTTTAGACAGAAAGCATAGAAGTAAGGGGTTAATATTGATCCTTCTTTTCTGTCACTGGGCTTTTGCTCATTCCTGGAATGCTTTAGAGCCTTTGAGTTTTTATTTACAATTTACTCCGAAATTAGCTCTGATTTTCTATACAGACACATATTAACTCTTCCCTTTATGCTGCACACTCTCATCAACTTGACCATGGTCTTGGTTGAGACTTGACTTATAAATTGGTCTTTTTTGTTCCTTGGGACCCATTTCCACCATTATTAGCCAATACTTAATATTTCTGAATACAATATGGGAGTCACTAATGAAAAGTACAGTGCCAAAAATCTCACAAAATATGACAATTTCTGCTTATCACGTTCCCGCATTTCATTTTAGCTGCATTAGAATAGCTTTGGTGTAGTGCTAGGAAATACCAAGCAAATAAAGTAGGTGATGTCTAAATGTCATCAGATGTCATTGGCAAAACAATAGATATGCATTGTCCTAGACTCTCAAAAAAAGCGCAATTTAGTTCTTGACCTTAACAGTTTCTGGATCTTAACAGTTTCTGTATTTCTCGACCACGGAGCAGAACACTATAATCTGTTTGATAGGTATTTAAATACATGTTTACACAAAAGAGAGAATTGTTAGGTTGCATCAAATACCTTGCCAGCTCTATAGTCCAAATACCATCGCTCCATAACTGTTCTGCGGACATTTAAATGGTATTTCTTGTAGACAGTGTTGGTAAAAGAACTCTTTTCTATAATTGAAAAGGGAACTTCAGCTTCGGGGATCGCTGGCAACTTGCTTCTGTTGTCTGCTGAGAAACTAATTCTTCATACTGAGTAATTGGCAAGAACAAAACTCTTCTTTCATGCATAGTCTCTACATAAATTGTAACTGAAGATGACTTTTCATAGCAAGTGTCCAAGGACAGGCTCTTGGATACAGCAGGTTCTCTCACTTTTTATCAGTCACCTCTGGGGCTGAGCTGACATTACCACTAATAGCAATAGATTTTGTCAACTGTACCCTTCTGTTGGAACTTTTCTATTTTAAAAAATTTTAAATTACTTCTGCCATGAAAAGGGAATTGACACAAAAAGCGAGATGAAAAAACAAAATCAATTTCATGATAGAAACTGACAAATTTGATCAAAAGTTCATACTTGAACTGCTTTCTTTCATTGACTTCTTTTGCTCAGCTGTTCACTTCTTCATCACCTTGGCCAATCTGTGAGCTTGCTAGCTATGCTGTTCTCAATAATTCTGGGGAGTTTCTCTTCTCCCAATTCTATCCTACACTTCTCTGGTTTTATTTTTATCCTTCTAAATTGCTCCTTTTCCATTTTCTTCAGAGAATCTTTATGAGAAATGTAATCATCATCTTCTTGATTTGTACTCCAGATACCATTTTCACTATTAAAAAACAAAACAAAACGAAACAAAACCCAACAAAAAACCAACAGATAAAACTCATCCCATCTTCCTGATACCAACCTGTGGATGCTTAGACATCAACTTAAAGACCAACAGGAATAATCTTTCCTTTCTCACTGCCCTTCTCCATCACTGTCAACTGTATCAGCATGTTGGTTGTCTTAAGTTTGGAACATAAACAGCATCTTGAATTTGGGTACCTTTCCTATTCCTCACATCCATCCTTTTCAAACTGTGCACTGAGCTGAAACTCTCATGCAGGTTCTCCACATTTCAGTTACTACAACTGGCCTCTTTTCAGCACATGACAAATGTCAGCTTGTCTCATTGCTGCCACTGTTCTGCACAGATTATTTTCCTAACATCTCTCTCTGTGTCTTTCCCCAGTTCCCCTTCAAAGCATCAAATACAGGCAGTTTGTTTTCAGTTTTATAATCCTTCACAGACTGACTTCATGATACCCATTATTCCTCATAAAGTAGAAAAAAAAAATGAGCCATTAATTTCCTACTTTTAGATTTTCAGATAAGCCCTATTGTACTTTCTCCTGTGCTGTCTGTAATGATTGTGAGGTACCTCATTATCCTCCTCCAAGTCAGTCATTCAGAGTTCTCCAGTTTATGTATAGAAAGCTAGGCACATATATTGCCTGCTATCATGACAGGTATTTCCTATCAGTCTGTCACTGTCATCTCTTGTCTTACATAGGACGATCATTTCACTCTGTGTCTGCACAATGCCCACGGTATGGTCCTGGCCAGCAGCATGGGAGCCTCACTACAGTTACAGTAATTAGAATCATAGAATCATAGAATCACCTCGGTTGGAAAAGACCTTTAAGGTCATCAAGTCCAACCATTAACCTGGCATTGCCAGTCCACCACTAAACCATGTCTTTAAGCACCTCGTCTACCCGGCTTTTAAATACCTCTAGGGACAGGGATGGGGACTCAACTACTCCCTGGGAAGCCTGTTCCAATGCTTGATAAAATTCCCATGCTACTGCTGCTGCTACTGCTTCCGAGTCTTCCATCGCCTGTAAGGTTTACCACGTGTGTTGAAGTGCTCCATTCTAGCAGGATAAAATAAAGCCTTATGATTAATTTTTCTGCATTACTGATTTGGCTGGAAGTTTTTGGTGGTCTGACCTTTCTGAGGGACAAATCATGCTCTTCTGTGGCCTCAGAGTTTACTGAAATTGCAGACCACACACATCTATTGCATCTATTAAGAAGACTCCAGTATTTTCAATCTGCAAGAAATACTTGTAAATGTCTCAAAAATAAATATGCTTTTAAAGTAAGACCAAGAGGTATGATTACAAAGGACATTCAAAAAACCTTTGGCACAGTCCTTTGCAGGTGATTATTAAGAAAACTGAATAGTTCTGGGTGAAAGTTAAAGTTCCATCATAACTCAGAAACAAGTTAAGAGACAGAAGATAGAGTAGGAGTAAATTGTCAATTTTCAGCATGGCAAAAGGTTAACATTTCTGTCTAACACTGACCTGTACATTAAACAGCATTGTTTAATATATTTATTAATGAGCTGGAAAATGGGCTGAAGGATATCGTATGTGTCAGAATTTAAAGATGACCAAAAAACTTATTTAGCCTTATCAAGATTAGAGATGACTTTGTGGCACTCCAGAGGAACGTAGAATGGTAAGTAAGTGAATGCCATGGTGGTAGAAGAAAGACAGTATTGATTAATATGATACGTATTGAAGGCGTAATTTAACTGGTTACACTGTTAATGTAACTGTTTGTACAGATTGTTAAAAATTAAGTAGAATCGCAGTGTGGGAGAGGAAACAGGTTGTATCTTCTTATAACAGGCACATCTTTCCTTGGTGTACAGTAAAATGGAAACAAGGAAACAATCCAAGATTTATGAAAATTGAGAAATGTGCTGACAAAAATATTATAATACCATTTTTATTTTTATGTGTGATCTCATGATGTTATGCTGAATTTGGGATGCTTCATTTTAATATAAAAATACCATTCAGTAGCCTGAAGAAGGATCATTTCTTTTTTCCCCTCTCTCCACAGATACTTCTGTTATGCAGTCCAACTATTTCAGACCATAGACTGTGTCTGTATGTAACTCCTAGCAAAGCTGTACTTTGAAAGCCACAGGGGAGTGCGGTTTCATCCCTGTTCATATGTATCTGTGTGAGAGTCTGCTGTATGTAATAGTTTTTATCAGTGAGCTATTATTTCAAAAACAGGGTAATTGTTTTTTTTCTATATAAAATGTATTAATGTATTCTAATTACAAATGTTGTTTAGGTTGTTTCTAAAAAATGTTAGCAGAAATTCTAATATTAATAATGCTAATAATAACTTCTTAGTTGAGAAAAAGAAAAGATTGCATTTAATGTCTGTGAAATTTCTTTACTCCCTAAATCTTGAGCAGGTAGAAAAAAATTGTCTTTTGAAAAACTGATGAAGCTTTGGTTCCTGAAGACCATGAGATCAGGTTGTTTACCCAAATCAGTTACCCAAAGTACACTAGAACTGTCTTTGTACAGATAAGTGAATTAACTTTTTAATATATGTATATGTATGCACATTCTTGCAAATTGTCTGTAGAGGCTTTTCATATTTAACTTACTTGTGTAGTGCTTTGTTCTGCTTTATAGTCGATCTCTCAGTCCTTTCCTGTTATATAGTTTTATGATTCTAGACCTTATTAGGAACAACATATACCACAGCCTCTTCATTCTTTGTATTTTGGGAGCACTGTATGAGTTGCAGTCTCTGTTTTACTGCATAGGAAACTCTTACTTTTTATGACCTGAGTCTCTTCTTCTTGGAGCAAGTACTTTTGGTATCTTTGCACAATTCCTGCCAAAAAGGTGATCCTTATTCAGTTGTCTAAATGAGACAATTTCTGTCTGAATTGTGCAATGTAGGAAAACATAAGACTTCTGGTCACACTCCTTCCACTTCTGTCTCTCTAGGCTTGGACTATACGCCCGTGAAGAATATTTAATATTTATCCTATTTAACACTACCGTCATATCACAGACACTCCAAATACTGTTTCTCGGTTACTGTTTTGTTTTTTTTTTTCCTCTGTATCCTGTCTTATTGGGACTACAGTAGCCTGTGTTCATGCGTAAACTGGATTTCTACTCCACAGAACATCTTCTGTTCCTGTCTAAAGAATGTGTAAATCTCATCAGACTAATTGCAGATAGGGTAGGTCAGGACCCTGAAAGATGAATGCCAAGATTCGTTGGATATAGTCCATAGTAACCCTGTAATGGTCCAGTCAGGAGGGACATAAAATATAAAGATTAAAACTCCAATCTTAGAATCCACTGGCACTGTTCTGTTCTTTAAGGAAGATACAGGATTGCCTTCTGATTACCATGAATAACCTATCTTTTTCAGTGCAGTATAGTCTTTTTCATAAGACCTTGAGATTAAGTCTTACTAGTATTTCTGTAACTATCTCCTTTCCTTGGATGCCTTTCATTTTAGGATTTCATACTCTATAAATGATACACATCCTTCTTGGAAGAAAATTTATTTAGCTACACTAATCTCTTAAATCAGCTAAACACTCAACTCTTGTCCTTGAGGACACACTGTAAAGGAGGTATCTTCACATTTCTGTAGATCCTTGGGCTACAAGAAGTTGTAACTAGTCATACAGGGGTTTTTTGCCTCTTGTGGGTTGATTTGAAACTTGTCCACATTTACAAGAGAGTTTGCTGAGAAATCTGTTGTGAGAAACTCACAAACTACAAATAGAATGAAGAAGAAAGCAGACGGTGCAAATAGAGACACGTGCAAGCACACAAAGACAGATTGATTATTCCCCGAAGAATAGAATTCATGGTTTCCATTTCACTTATTACTTACAGTTCAGGAAAAGTGCTGGTTTACTTATTTAAAGAAATTTCTTTTCTAACTATGCATATAAAGAGTGCCAGTAGCATTTTGTGAATCTGAACTACGCTGAACTACACACTGCAGTTACTTTTTTTGTAGTGGATAGTGCACAGTTTCAGTTGGACTTCCGTCACCTCATGTACTGTACTATGAAACCATGGAACTACAGGTGACAGTTTATGTATTGAGTAGTGGGCCTTTTCCTAATGTGTGTGGCTAGCATAAACTGCCAAGTACATCAGGAAAAAAGCCATTTTTTGAAATGAATATTTAACTACAAAGAAGACCAAGATAAAATGGGAAAGCAAAAATAAAAACAAACCAAGATTTTAGTTTTTGAAAGAAGACATATGCTCATTGTCAGATTTCAGCTGGTTTTAAAGCTTTTTGAGTAGTTGCACATATGAGAATGATTCCAGGTAATATGTATAGTCCTTTAGGACTGAAAACATTCTTCAGTTTGTCCAACTGGCTAAATTTCTCTATGAACCAGCAGACTGTTGGCTCCCTTGTTTCTGTTGAATCGTTCTGCCACAGACATATGTATCTGCTCAGCAAAGAAGGATGCAATGTCAGCTATGCAAATGTATGTAGAAAATTACTATATTTCTCATTAATTATTTCCTGCATTTATAGTTGCACAACAGCTGTGGATGCTGGTACAACCACTTCCCTTATTACACAGTGTCTGTAATCCATGTTGGCTTTTTAAGTATTTGTCATGTAACCCTTGGAAGGCAAAAACAACATATGAAAAAGCGAAACTACCTTATTGCTAATTTTATTTATGACATTTATCTTTTCATCATCTTTTTCCAACCTCACTTTACTCTAGGACATTTTGACCGTTTTGTTTTGTGGTCTCTGTTATCTGTTGTATTTTGGGGTTTTTTACCTCTGGTGGGTTGATTTGAAACTTGTCCACATTTACAAGTACGGTTAAACAGCACCAGCAGTGTCACAAGAAAGCAGGGAGCGATGCCATTGCTGGAAGGATGGGGAGTGTCCTGCACAGCATTTTTCACACTTCCGAGCAGTACCCTCTTGACCTTCAATTTAACTTTGAGACAGTCACTCTTATCCAAGAACTGATTGCTCAATCATTTTACCCGAATGGTCACATCTTTAGGAAACAAGAGACACACACAAGAAGGAATGTCTTAGGGTTGACTTCAAAGCCTCTTGTGCTTTGCCAGCTTGCAAGGTTCCTTTATGTTTGGAGAAGCTGAAGAAATAAATAACTTGTGTGTGAGGGCTTTTAAAGAAAAAAGCGATTAGCCACAAATTCTCTGAATACTTTCCTGGGCGGGGAAGTTCAGAGGCACTTAATGCACTATTTACTCCAACTATGACATGCAGATAGCAGAAGCACTTCATGGCTGAATATGTTGTTTTCTCAGTGGGATCTCAAGACTGCTGTTGACTATGTCTGCATCAGGGACCTTATTTCAGTGGCCTTTAGACCTTTCACTAAAGCTTTCAGTGTGGAAATATATAATGTGCAACTGAAAATGTTTGTGGTTCCACAGATGAGAAGGGAAGAGTGTTCCTCAGGCATGTTCCACAGATGTGTGTGGTCACCTGTGCTTCCTTGTAAAATAGGTCTAGAGAAAGCTTTGTAAAGCTACAGCTAGTAATGCATGCACCAAGTCCTCTAACTGAGATGTTGCCCGTCTTCTCATGTGCTATCAGCTCAAAATTCAGGCTTCTAAGTATGTTGTTTATGTCCAGAGGAGTATGAGAGTAGGTGATACTGAGTCAGATCCTGTGTTTGTGGGCGCCCACTCCAGGTGCGTTATGAATGTTGGGCAGGGTGAGATGATAAGACAGGATAAAAACTTGCAATCCTTCCTTTTCACATTCTCCCAGCAATGTGAGGCTCAAGAACCCTTTGTGTTCAAAAGCTCAAAATAGATTTGTCATCTATGAATTTATAAGTTTATTTTTTAAAGCATGCAAGGTTTGGGGTTTTTTTACTTGCCCATTCTGCCAAGGTTAGTACTCTATTCTTCCTTGAATGTATTTAGGTTCTGTTTCCAGGCATTCAGTCTTGTTAAACTTCAGAGAAAATTAAGAGAGAACAATGTCAACATTCCTATCGCAGGATCAGACTTCTCAGATCCAGCTAATGCTCTTTGACTGTGCTTCAGAAGCTGGAGATCAACTTCTTCAGCAGCTGAAACCTGGCAGATTTAAACTAGATTTATAACATTATTTAGTTACAGTGAAATCATTAAAGTTCTGTATCATAATTATGAGTGTTTTCACGTACCAGCAAATCTCTCCACAAAAGCTTGCAAGACGTGACTATGGTATCTCCCTGTAGTTGCCTTCTCTCTCTCACTCAGTCTGTTTTCCTTTTTTCCTAGACAATTATGTGATGATTTTGGAAGTAAGGACATTTCTTTATTTTCAGGATCTTGTCTGCCATTTAGTCTGACTCTTATAGATGGAACATATATAAATTTCAAGCAGACAAATGTTGTGTCTGTAATCAGCTGGGAAATATCCTGGTGACAGCTCTTTGTTTATATTGTACACATATGCCAAAAACCATAAATACCTTTTCTCTGATCAGTGTTTTGATGTATGGTATTGAATTATAAAAAACTATAATAGTGTATGCAAGGCTTATATAGATCAGTGTCTGTAAAGTGAGTACCACTGATCAAGTACAGAATTTGAAAGGTAAGCTTATTTCTTCCCTACTTTGTCAAAGTTGTTTTTTTTCTGATGAGTAGACAAAGAATTATACAGAGTTTCAACAGTTTACCTCCTCAGAAAATTTAAAAGTAATAACTCCGATTTATTCAGCGTATTTTAATTCTCCATAAGAAAAAAATGTGAAGGTGTTGTTAAAGCTAATTAATGCTGCATGGCTGATGGAGAACTGCCTGTAATTTTATTCTGGAAATCTTCTGAAGACCAAGGTTTCTGGCTGCCTTGGAAGCTTAGCAAGAGGAGTTTAATTCCAACATTGCTTACTAGGATCCAAACAAAAAAATCACCTAACTTGGTTTGTTCTGACTAAAAAGACAAGGAAAAAAAGAGCCTTCATACAATGATTAATTTTAGTAATTTTAGTACCTTTTACTTCTCTGTGCACGCTTTATGTTTAGATACAATTTATAAATATCTTATTATCATTTGTTAAATTTTATGACAATTTGTACCATGCCTGATGACTGTAATTCATGCATTAAACATGCACTTTTAATTTTGCATCTTATAATATGCTTTGTAACGACTTGTCATAGACTCATCGGTTAAGCATTTATTTTACAAATGCATTTTGTAATATGCTATGGTAATAAACTATAAAAAAGTTGTCCCACCTTGTAATGTTTTCAGATAGATGAATAATGCATAACAAATTCTACCTTCATTTAAAGCATGACCTCTATTCTGATGAAATCTGATACATTGTCTGGATTTATGGAGATCACCGAGTTGTGTGAGGTGCTGTCAGTCTGCTTTCTTATTAATGTTTATAGTTGATAAATTTGAATTAATCTGTAAATATTTACAAAATAATATGGTTTATTTTTTCTATTATTTTATTTTTATCCACTTGATTCATTCAAGCCAAGTGTACCAACCCCCATCATGCTGTGAGCTAATTTTCATTCAAATCATTTCTGGAAATTCAATTCATTTCTGAAATTGATTATCAAAATGGTGATTGTTCCCTTGCTGGCTGCCTAAGTTTGTCATATGTATCTCTAAAGAGGCCTATGCTACTGTCACATCTAATCTTACGAGCCATGTAAAGCTGAAGGGTATATAATACTGGAAGAGTTTATACTGAGTTTCTACACAATAAAAACATGTTTTTGCTATTTATTATTTTTAATTTTGGCAACATCTAATTTTATATACTTTTTAAACTTACGGAACTTCATTCAAAACAAAATTTTACTTAAATTGGTATTGCCATGGGAGTCAACTTACTGACTACCTGACTTCCTGAAGCATCATGATGATTTTTTCAGTAGTTTTTTTAATATGAATGTGAGTACCTAAGATTCCCTGGCTGGTTTCTCTGTGTATGTGCATGCATGTGTAGATCGTAACATTTTCATTCGTTTTAGTCCACAACAAGAATTTTTCTTAAAAATTGAAAGGAAAGAAGAGGATTTAAGGGTTGGTTCGTTAGTTGGTTGGTTTACCTAGGATATAGAATATTACAGGGATGTCTGGTGATAGAATTAAATGATTGAGGATTTCCACAGTGTTCTTCATTTGTTACCTTCCCATACCTGAATGAAAACCAAAGTGGATGGTAGTTTTACTTTTGCTTTTAACCTGGAATAAGTTTTAGGGCATTGCATCTATCTGATGCAGTCTGAATGTGTGAAGTCAATACAGAGTAATCTGGTTTTACATCTATTTGACATAAATACAAATGACCACTTCAGGGGCATACTAAGGAGAAGTCAACATTAGCTAATTGGTGTCTTGGAAGGGGGCTTTGTTACACCAGACATAGATGGTTACACCTTGTCTCTGCCATTCACCTTACTAGTTCAGGCTCAAGAGCCTTTTGTCATCGTTCATAGTCAAGGCACTTTTAGTCAACACATTGTTGTCAACAATGTAGTCAACACACTTTTAAGAGACAGTTTATCCGATCTGATTTAGACATCTAATTAGGATTTAATGAATTGTGCCACAGAAATGCCTCTTTTTCTCCTTTGATTGTAGACAGGTAACCTCAGATGACTAGCTCACCTATAGGTGTCTATAGCGTAGACTTTTTGCGTTTGGTAGAGCAATATCCTCCCCATTCCCACTTCTATTTTTCTTTCTTTTTTTTTTTTTTTTCTTCTAAATAAATTACTGCTTATGAAATGAGCTGGGCTTCCTGTCAATAGAACTTTAACTTCTTTACACACTGAGCATATTAGGCCACATTCTACATAGTCAAACACGTTCTGTTTAGATTGCATAAATTCTGTTGTGGAAGTCATTGTGCTCATAGAGAGAATAATTAATTCCATTGCAGTTTGCTATTTTGTTGTTAGTGTTTTTCATTAGGTGAAGGCAAGCAACTAGTTCTAGTTGGGATTTGGTGTTCTGGTGATGTGGCATCTATCCTATAGCATCGAGACTAAAACATACACATTCTACATGGGCTTACAAGCATTCATGAAACTTCAGACTAGTCATCTAAGTACTGAAATGGGTTTGGTAAAGGTGCATTATTTAGTCTGCTATCACAAACACTTTAGCCACCACTTCTCCCATTCTTTTAAGATGCTCTCATAATTTGAACAACATTTGCTGTCTTTTTCTACTAGAAATTTAAAATGCAGCCGTCTTTTTTTGGTAGGAAAATTTTACCAATTTTTTCCCCAGTGGTTCCTTTTGTTAGAATCAGACAGAAGAAGAAGACAACATGTCTTCTTTACTCACCTTTCAAATTATGAGTTTGACTGCCTTGTTTCGTAGGAGTATGATGACTTCTAGAGTTAATTTTATAAAAATGTTTCTAATATGTAATGGTTTCACTGGATTTCTTAGTTTTAATTGTGCACGCTATTTCTTCGAATGCATCAAAATGATGCAGTATCCTGGTAGTTTCTTAGTTCTCGTCTGTTATGTTCTCATCTATTATAAATCACATTATGGTTGCACAAGAAATGCAGTAAACATCTGCATTATGTGATGGGATTGGTTTTTTATGTTTGCTCGGAAAGCACAGAGATTCCACCCTTCACTGTATTTCTTGGCAACTTGTCATTCTTTCACATATGTCAAATATATATGATATATGTGTTTTTGTTGTTACTTGGCTGCTTCAGGATTTCTGTAGTTCAGATTCATTACATTCCTTGTGTTCTTGGAATTGCTTTTCTTCGTTCCAGATATAGAAAAGCCTGTAAGACACGTCCTAGAAATCTGGTTTTGCACATTGCATATGCCTGTTTATACATACACAAGTGTATATTTACATAGGCAGATAACATATGCAGTCCTAGTACAGGTAATAAACTGCAGGGTTGTTCATCATTCACTTTTCTCAACTGAACTTTACTGTCTCTTTCTTTCTGTCATTCCAAATCTCTGCTAACACCAACAATAATTTCCCAAGGTGTTATTTTCTGTTTTCTCCTTTCTTTTTTCTTTGCATGTCAATTCTTTTCCCAAAAGCACGGTGACTTGTGGGCCAGAAGAGGGAATGTTTGATCCAAAATTAGTGACAAATTCAGTATCTGGCCACTTACTGAAGTCAACAGGAGTGTCTTTATATCACACGTTAAGAGGAGACTCTAGCTGCCTAGTAGATCACACACTTGATTTAGGCCCTGGGAGGTTAAGATGCAATAGATTTTCAAACTACAGTATTCATACGCATAGAAAAATAATTTCAAAGTTATTTTGGTATTCCTAAGATGTAAAAATTATCAGATGCCTTCAGAGATACATAATTAAAAAAATTACCTTTATAGAAAGGAAAAAAAAAAGCTCTGTGATGCATTTTAATACATTTTTGAACATTTTTAAGCTAGCTTGTCTTTTATTTAATTCACATTTCCTACATACATGATGATGTGGTGTTGTATAAAGGTTTTATTCTAGTTTTGTTTGGGAGAATCTGCATAAATCACATATGGTTTCACCATTTGTGAATAACGTGGCAACTCCAAACTCATGCCAATGAAACCATCATACTATCATATCATGTACTGTATATAACATACATACACACTTATAATGAGGTAGAGGATAATACTGAAAATCTCTTCCCTCCAGGCTTGAAAAATGACCAAAAAGTAGAGGTCACTTTTCATACCTTGGGAAAAGTAGATCAAGAAATTAAAACTCCAATCAATACCTATAACCTTAAAATGTATTTTAATGTGCTGCAGCTTCAGTTACCCTCAGCTGAAGCTTCTCTATTTTAGCTTACAGGGTCTTGTGACCTCAGCCCATAGCAGAGTTTCAACAGTAATAGCGACAGCCATCTTGGATAAATGTAAGTGAATTTTTTCCTCATTTCTATAGTTTCTGTCCCTCACATTCACTTTTGGAGTTTTGTTTTTCACTCAGGCTGTAGACAGTATTCCTTGCAACACTTCTGCTGTGTGCCAAGTAGCATGATTGACACAAAATAGCAGTAAAGCACCTAAGTGGGACTTCTTGCCTTTTAAATGTCACAGTATCAGACTCATCCTGTGCTTTTGAAATGCCAGTATGATGGCCGTGCAAACTTTATTTTCCTTACAGCTAGCTTGATGGCAAGCTAGCAAAGAGAGAAATAGTGCAAAAAGACTTTGGGCATATTATCTTGTTTTAGCTAACACTAGAGATGAAATCTAGGAGAATTCAGAAAATATTTTTCTACGAAAAAGTTTGCCTTCTTCAAGCAGCTTTACCATTTCAGTTCTGCTTCAGGTCAGATTGTGGTAATACATTCCCAAATTTAGCTCTGCATTCACTAACTATTGTATAAATCCGGGGTTGGAGCTGGAGCTGGAAAAGAATACACTTCATACATACTGCCTGTAAGAACTTCCAGAAGTATGAGATATGGAATGAAGGGCATCTGCCCACTATGGGTTTCTGAAGAATACCAAATACAGCAGATGCTATTAAAGTCAATGTTTTTTCAACAATTGTCGTGTTGTTGTAATGGTGGCTACTCTATGATCCTAATACAACCAGAAGAAAATAGAAATAGGGTTATTCATTCAGAAAATCCTGTCCTGTATGCTGATAGCCTTAAGAAGCTGGCATTTAGTAGTAGTGTACAAAAGATACCTGAACTTAGGTCTGGTTCAGTATTTAGTCCTGAATTGGCCTTTGTCTGAATTCACCATTTGTGAACAATGCGGCATCCTTCATCTGTTAAACCATCATGCCACCCCTCCATCTTCTGTTTGTTCATATACATAAATATGTATGTAACTTCCAGACATACCTAAAATTCCAAGATCTTATTTGCATGTATAGGCCATAGCTGCATTGTGGCACTGTAGCTACAATAGTACCTTTTTTATGACCTCGGGTAGCTAAAGACATGGTTTTTCAAATGCAGCCTGTTCTCCTCATGTGGTTTCATAGGATGTATCTGTTATGAACTATGTTAAATGAAAGGCAGCACATAGGCAGTAGTTAAGGCTAGAAATAGCAGAAGTGAAACTGCCTCCATCCATCCTACAAAGATGTCATTCAAAGATTGATAAGTGTCAGTCTTGGTGTTTTACCTGCAGACCTATAGTCAGCTTAAAAACTCATTAGAATTCAGGTCTTCTTGCAACTATATGCTTATATGTATATCTCCATAATGGATGTGAGACCAAGGCATATGCAGCAGGGTTAGAAGCTGTGAGAGTAGAATAATGTGTATTGAAACCAGTTTGTGATTATTTTGAACTTCTGTATGTCTCAAACTTCAGTATGCCATGTAGGTGGGAGGGTGGGCATTGTTACCAGCTACACACAAAAATTAAGTAGTAAAAGGAATTGCAAACCCAGAGTCTATTCTTTTTGACTAAAACTATATGAATGGAAAAAAAAAAAGTTGTAAGAAATGTTAGCTTGGCTACTGGTTACTAAGCAAGAATGTATTGAGTCATGAAGAATAATTCCTAAAATTTGTGTGAGGAAACAGGTTCAGTTGAAAACCCATGCAAACACTGAGGACCAATGTTCTCAAGAGTAAAGTCGTTGTATAATAATTACCATAAATATTCATTTAATTTCAAAAGAAGAGGAGGTGTTCTTACATTTGTCATTGCAAGACTTGAGTTAATGGAAGACCTTTGAAACCACTGTCAATAGGAAGTATGTATAGTTTTTGACCATGTGTGAATACAAAATAAAATTTTTGTGAGGAATTTCATTAAATTAGCACTATAATGGTTAGCAGTTTCAATACCAGCCATACCTACATGCTTATCAAATACCAGTTATTTTTTTGGAGCCATGTATGCCAACATAAATTCATTGCTGCTACAAGCTCAGTCCTGTATTTGTTATCTTTTTGACACTGTAGTTTATGTGACATGTCTGTCCCATTAAGTGATGTGATCCTTACATACAAGAATGATCCCCTGCTTTGATAACTGTCTCAGTCTTGTAACAACATCAAGATTATTGAGTTAATAGAATGATAATGTGATTCCATACATCTTGTTAAAACAATATTCCCTTGGTAATGGATAGTTAAAGTGTGGTTTATTTCCTGTTTTTATTACTTATGTAGCTCTTCCAGTTATCTTTGAACAGGGGAGACAAAAATTAAAAGGATGTGTTTATATATGTCAAACTTTTGGGTACTAGAATATGTAGCATATTTAACATTTGGTGTGTGTATAAATAATATGTAAAATATGCATGTATAAAGCATATTTATGTCTAAGTGCAATGTTGGGGCTTATATATATCATTATTTAACACTTTGGTATGTTACACAAGGACTTTGAAATACAGAAGAAAGGAATTTTTGAAAATGTGTTACAGAAAGTCTGGTAGAGCATGCTCAGAGGTTGTATAATGTGAAAAGCTTGCTATAAAATGGTTTTGGATATTCAAAAGCCAGATGCTCACAAATCCAGCCTGCTAATCCATTTGGCCAAATAGATATAACATTATGTGCTTTATATGTGACACAAACTTCTGGAATTCCACTTTCTTTTTTATGTCATGCTATCATATTTCCAGAAGTCTAGATAGTGCAAGAGGCATCTGTGCTCCATAGCAAAAATTATAAACTAATTCTGAGGATTTTGTAGAGATACTGAAGTAAAGAAGGTACTGGTGGTACTTTGGGCCCCTCACTACAAGAAAGATGTTGCCTTGCTGGAACAGGTCCAGAGGAGAGCAACCAAGCTGGTGAGGGCTCTGGAACACAAGTCATACGAGGAGCGGCTGAGGGAACTGGGGTTGTTTAGTCTGGAGAAGAAGAGGCTGAGGGGAGACCTGATCGCCCTCTACAACTGCCTGAAAGGAGGTTGTAGTGAGGTGGGGGTCGGCCTCTTCTCCCTGGTAACAGACGATAGGACGAGGGGGAATGGCTTGAAGCTGTGCCAGGGCAGGTTTAGGCTAGACATTAGGAAAAACTTCTTCACCGAGAGGGTTGTCAGGCTCTGGAATGGGCTGCCCAGGGAAGTGGTCAAGTCACCATCCCTGGAGGTCTTTAAAAGAAGGATAGATGAGGTGCTTAGGGACATGGTTTAGTGGTGGGATGGCAGTGCTAGGTTAACGGTTGGACTCGATGATCTTAAAGGTCTTTTCCAACCGAGGTCATTCTATGATTCTATGGTGTTGCAGTCATAAATACCTAGTTATGTTATTGTGGTTCTTCATAACTGTCTTCACATCCTCAATGTATAAAAGGCAGAAAATGTTAGATGCTTACTAAAAAACTTAAGTCCATCCCCACAGTACTTATTACTGCAAATGTAAATTTTACTCAGCCTGAAATCTCCTTCCTTTTAATGTTCCTTGCACAGTGAAGTCTAGACAGTTGGAGTGAGTTGGGGGTTGTGAAGATGTTTTTTTCCAAAGGTCTGAGCACCCAGAGCTTCCACTGGGTTCATTTCCAAAACACACACATCATGCCATTACCTACAAAGTAACGGAGAGATTATAGTCATTCATTTCTCTGTGCCTTTGCATCTTAAATTGGAAGATGTGCTTCGGTTTTGTTCAAAATTCATTAATTTTAAAAATTACTTCAGATGTCTTGCATTTAGCAGAACTTAGCAAGAGTATGGCTTTAGCCACTTTAATTGCCATTCCAAAACTCCCAATAATGACTGGCTCATCACTGATGACTAAAAAGAGATAGGGAGACAGATAGATGCATGTATACACCCTTTTAGGCAGCCCCCAAAGCTTTGCTCCTTCCCCAGGAAAAGGTAAATAGTCAGCTTAAACATCTTCAGCAATTCTATAAATAAGAGGACAGCAAGAGCCTGTCCCCTTCTCTACTACCTGGGAGTCCTGTCTGCGTTCTTCTTCCTTGTGTAAATCCTGCTCTGATTTCCTTGTGTTTGTTACCACTGTTTGGTATTTGCATAGTGTTCATAACGTTTATAGAGAAAATAAAGGTATCTATCATTAAGAACTTAGTAATAATCCTTCACTGCTCTTTTTAATCAAGCTGACCATTCAGATCTCCCCTTTTCTTCTCTTCTCTAGCCCTTTTTGTGACTTGTAACTGAGTCTGAATGCCCATAATTCAGAAAACTCTGGAAATGAAATAAGCTGCGTTTTCTGTACGAGTTTGGTGAAATTATATTTTTGCCCTCTGTAGCCACAGTTGGGAATAGAAACTAACCCACTGGGAAGAATCAAAAATGTAGCAAAAAAGGCAAAATATTTAAGCAGTAGCAATACAGTTGATTCAACACTGAATATTTCATTAACGCTTCATTAAGTATTCCATTTACAACGTTTTTAATTATGACTTTTCACTACTAAAATGCTCTGAAATTTGTAACGTGGATTTTGTATCAAAAAAAGATTTTGAGGAAGCGGAAATATTCCTACATTTTCAAAACAACATTTTTAATACCAATTTAAAAGTCTGTCCAAGGTGCATAAAATTAAAGTCAGGTTCACCTCAAAGCAGAACTTCCATTTTGAAATTTCCTTCACTACTATTTTTATAAATACATATTGTAAAGTGTGACTAAAGAAAAAAAAGTCAGGATTGCTCCCAAGCAATATTTTTAACCCTTCAGAATTGCTTGTGAATCAAAGAAGTTCCTTTCACGCTGGTGATTATTGCTCATTTTTTTATATGTCAGAACTGGACTGCTTTTCTGTGTATTTGGGCAAGAGTTGTTGTATCAGCTGAAAACCATAGCTCTAGTTTTAGTCTTGGTTTGTGAAACACTGTAGTTTTGAACTTGCTTGCACTTACAGATGGAAAATAAGTTTTCAGTTATTAGTTTTAATTTAAAGGCAGGTCTCGGTGTCTTCTTACAGAGCTGAAGAGCTGTGGAAGCTCTGGTAAAACAAGAAGGTGGTACATGATCTTTTTCTTAGGAGTACTGTAAACACTGCATGTATGTGAACTGTAATACTGTCTTTCGTCAAAAGGATAATATTCTAGGTCATACAGTATTTGAATTAATACTTCTGGACTGTGGTAAGCCCAGGTCTCGCAACGACCTTCATGCCCTAGGTCATTTCTAGGGGGACCAGTTGTTATTACTGGCAAACTTGGGGGCAAAGCCAATGCTGAGGTCAGGTCAGTACTGATTCCAGGCTTGGGTCAGATATTTAGGTACAAATGTGCATTTTCTTAACTTTGTAAGATGAAGTCAAGCATAAAAATAGCTGATGAAGATTTAATTAATGTAGTGAGAATTCAATAAGAGAGTAGTAGTGAAAAGCATTTTCTTACCATTTTTTCACTAAATGGCATAATTCTTGTCATCTTTAATTATGTCTTTGCAAAACATTTACAGATTTTTATATTTGTAAGTACATGTCTACAAATAATAATCAACTTTCATTGATGCAATGGAGGATTGCATTAAATGTCCAATACCTTTTGGAATATAAGCAAAGTAAGAAAGTGTTGGAATAGACTGCTTCGGGGTGTTGGGGAATCTCCCTTGCTTGAAGTTTGTAAAAAGCGTTGGACAAATGTCTGTCAGAAACAAACCAGTTTATTCTGCTTTTGAAGAGAGGGATGGGGTAGCTCACTTGCCAAGGTGTCTTCTTTTTGTTCTGCGATTTGCATAATGATTTTTTGACAAGACATACTTTTATTTTAGCTTACTTCTTTTAATGAAATGAGTTCAAATTAGATTGCTAATCGGTGGTTACAGCAATTATGCCTATGTGTATATTCAGTGAACATAGGTTTGTGAGGTTTTCTTATGAGTAATCCAAGTAGTATGATAAAGAAGCTACATCTGTTATTCTTAGAATAAGTGGTTGAATTCTATTAAGATAATCTCTGGGTAGTTTCTAAAACTAAATAAAAGTGAGTGGCAAATAGAAGTTTGTACAGAAAATACCTGTTAACAGAAGTCTGTGGCTCAAAGCTTGCAGAAGGTTCTGTGCTTATTTCAGATTTACACCATGTTGTAAGTAATCCTGAATTTTCATAGGCTCAAAACTTTGTGACTAATTGGGTTTGTGTCTAGAGAGCCAAATAAAAACAAATTCTTACGAATCTCTAATTTCCAGTGAAACAGTGCTTAGACACCCCTGGAAAGTACCACTTTATTAAATATTAGGCACTTCTATGAAAAGAAATTTTGAACAGCAGATACAAAAAATAAGAACTTAAAAGCTTGATACTTTAAAAAAATTAACAGAGGAGATATTTCCACCCCCTTCTTTGTCTTACGGCTCTGGTTGCTCTCTGAGGTGTAGGGAGTAAAGAGGTTGAATTCCTCTCCTGGCAGCCTGGGAACTGGGATAAGCGCCACCTGCCCAGCTGCTCCGGGAGCCAAGGAAGCCACTGGCACTCGCTAGCCCGGTGCATAGGGTGCTGGTATTGACCTGGAGCAGAATAGTTTACAGAAAAGCCTGAGTTTCTGGAGCCTGCTGGTTAACCAGCACTCCTGACAAGTCAGACTCTTGAATGGAAACCCCACTGTGGTTTCAGCCCCTGTCCAGGTTCTCCTCATTCACTGAGGGAAGGGGATGTGGGACATGACCCTGGCCACCGCAGCCTTTAAATGAAATGCATTAAAGCCCACTTCCGTGTCTTTTCGAAGGAGTCAATATTTTCAGTTTAAGAAGTGTCAAAATATTTTCCTATCTGCTTGTCAGAACTGCTTTTTTTTTTTTTTTTTTTTTTTTTAAGCAATATGCATTTTGTATGGTTTGTATTAATTTAAACTTCGGGTGTTGTTTCGTACAGCGCTTGGCTTGAAGTGTGCTGCTTCTATGTCTGACGGAGAGGACTTACGAGTCCAAAACATTTTTTGTCTCCTGGTAGGCCTATTAAAGCTCTTCATTTCCCTACAACCATTGCATATTAAGAACTTAAAAAATAATACATTTGGTTTGGTATCCCTGGGAGTGCTATATGTGTTTTTTCTGACAAGCAGCCTCTGATATAAACCACAGTGATGAAAATCTTTTGAAAAGATAAGTAATACTTTTATTTTGTAAATGTGTAATGACACCCTTAACAAAAATACATTATTCAAGAAATATCAGCAATATTTTAAGGTAAGTTAATGAAGATATGTTCAAACATTGTAATAATCAAACTATTATCTGTATACAAGACTGAAGAAAATGTGTTGCTAGGTGCTGCACCATTTTTGTGATTCCTCTTGAGAATGAGTTAGCTAAAATGAAGGTGCTCTGCCAGCTTTATTTAAAGTTCCATGCTTAAAAATGACTAATTTTATAGCATGTATTTTCTGTTTATGTGCCTGTCAGTTTTAAACAGCCTTTTATATGCAAATGTGTGATGACAGTTCTATATTCTGTGTCTTTTCTTCACTAGAGTTTTTCATGCTATTGGAATAATCCCTTAACAGATATTTATAGAGTTTTTACTCTTATTTTGACAAATCAGACATTGTTATTAAAATGATAAAAGAAAGTACTTTTAATACTTTTTTGCATTGGAAGTTCTAAACTTTTTAAAAATGATGTATGTTTCCTAGTTCTATTTTAGTAAACCTTTTACAGAAATTGGGTCCTTTTAGTTCCATTTTCTGTGGTAAGAAAAATCTGTACTTGGAACTTGTTTCTAAACAAGTGTGTTACTAAAGATCCATCTTTATTGCTCCTTCAGTCATTTCGTTGTATGTGCCTATACCAAATTGTGTGTAGCAATAAGTTAATTCATGAAAATCATGTACTCTACCAGTACTAAATTTGGCTCCTTTTGGAGATAGATGTTTTTGCTGTTATTTGCAATATAAACAAACTCAGCATACTGTCTATAATTTTTATAGTTTGGAAAAGTTGTTGCCTTCCCATGGCTGATGTGCTCACAAGGTGACGAACTGGGAGGATTTCAGCTGTACTGTCGATCGCAGTGCATGCCTAAGCAGTGGCCAAAGAGAGCACTCTGTGATTTCTAAAGAAAACTTTAAATTTGCCTCATCTCTAGGTAACACTTTGTATTTTGATGCTAAGCCTAGGCATTAATTTAGACTAAAACCAGAGACTGAGAAAACAGAATACAGTATTTCCATAGTCTTGAACAAAAAAAGTCATTGGCAGGTGACATAGAACGACAGTGAAAGGACAGAGACACTCACCTGTGTCTAATGAAGGAAGTGACATTTCAGTAAATGGAAGGTACTTAAATATATACTGTGCGTTGGCAGTCTCCCAAGACTGCTGATGCAAGTGTGTTTGGGGAACGGAGCAGCGTATTGAAGAAGCCTCTGCTTTGAGCTCTGCCGTGAGAGCGGGAGTGGGCACTGGCTACAAGCCTGGTGAGGGTCAGCAGCCTTGAAGAAACTTTCAAAGCATACCAGTTGCTGAAGCCATAGACAGCTTTCAGAGCTATTCTTGACAGATTTTGTGAAACTATATTTACCCGGGTTTGTTTGCAAGATTTCTGTATTCTTTTCAGGATGTCTCTGTGTTAATGGAATTACTCGTGTGAATCTTGTGTTGTTTGAGAGCAACACATGGTACACAGGACAGTGTTTCTCCCACTAGCCCCCAGGAACCTTGTGGCCTTTCAAATGAACTATCAAAAAGTCCAGATTCATCTTGCCTAACCTAAGGCATTTAACTTCAGATACCCCTGTTAGAAGCAAAGTCAGTCTAACCTGTGTCTGTGATAGGAAAGAGAGACAGACGTAGACACTTCTGGTTTCACATAGACTGGCTATGGATTTGCACATTGTCTTCTGTTGCCTATAGGAAGTGCCCAGGGCAGGTAGACATACCAGTAAGATGCTTAAAATGATGTGGTACAAACTTGGCCTAGGAGTCACTGGTTCATGATAAGATACTATGAAATTATTGAAGTGAATACTCTGATGAGGTCCTTGCCAGGCTCAGGTACCTAATCGCTTGCTTCATGCTGTGATACCTTTGTGTGTTCATCTGAGGTGAGTTAGTACGGGACATAGGGAGGGAGATTTTGCTGTGACAAACTCCTGTGTTACAGTTTCTGTTTCCCATTGGATCTCATTTACTTCTTCAGTTCTTCTGATCTCCATGAGCGTTTTTCTCTAGTAGATGACATGGCATTTGCTTATTAAAGTTAACCAAAAGATTGAGTGATTGTTCTGTTATTCACTTTCTATATTATTTATTTCTGAAGAGACTGAAAAGTACTCCAGTTAATAACCATGTCATCTCTTGTAAAACTGCCACATGATGCTATATAGTGTAAGAACAGCGGCACAAAATTCAGTACGTACACAGGGACAGGTCTGACTACAGTTGTCAAACACCGTATTTATTATACAATTAGGCCTTCTAATCAATAAACAGCCAGACAGATAGCAAAACAAAATCAGGCATACAGAAGTGTCTATTCTGTATCTGAAAGCGGCTGTATTTTATACAGAACAGGAAAATTTGAAATCACAACGAACATGAAATGCTGCAGTGGTTTCTAGTTAGAACATTAAAACAACGCAGAAGTTAGGCGCACGTGCAGTTGCAAATGCCTATGCAAAGCAGTGTTTTTGCAGGAAACTGAGTAGCAGGTAATTAGGCACATTGTAATACTTGGTGTGTGTACAGACATCAGATCTGAGGTTCTTGGAATTTTTGCGAATTTTCATCCTGAAGAATTAATACGACGGTCGCTTCAGGATACTTGTATGCCTTTCTGATCCTAGTTAGAGCAGTCCACATGAGGCCCTGAAAAGAGCCCTTGGGTGTACCTCTCCCCCTTAATGGAAGAGTCAGTATTTTAAAATACATGTTACAGGTTTGATAAAATACTTAGGATGTTGTGGCTTTAACATCATTAAGCATGTTAGTAGAATCTGAACTGTTCTATGGCTGCTGTTTATCAAATGAAAACCAAGGATTATATTAGTCCTCCATTTGACCATCCTTGTAGCTCATGTTCATATGGGAACTTACTTCCCATGCTATCTCCAAACCTTTTGAGAGCATTTTTGTAAAATGCATCCACGTAATGAAAAAAAACCAAACCCAAACCAAAATCCAAACCCTACACCAGATGTTGTACATTGCATCATTTATTTTCCTTTTAAACAATCCTGTACATGCTTTTTTAACTGGGACAGTTTCTTAGAAAAGAAGTGTGAAGACCATGTATTAATTCACTAAAGATCCATTAATCCATTTTCCTCATGTCCAAGAAACTCTACCTTTCCATTGTATACCCCAAAGACACATAAACAATAAAAGTGCTGACAAATTGTTCTAAACTCTGCAGCACTGTTTTTAAAATTTTAACAAATGAAGGGCTGTTTTGCAATTGCTATAGAAAGTTCAGATTTACACGAGCAGGTACAGAGAAGTTGCCTGGCCTGACAAGCATGTTGTTGCCCTGGTTCTGGCCTCCCTCGACAGTGCTGGTCACTCTTTTCTCCCACTGTTTTAATCTGTGGCTGTTGCCAGAGCTGGATGGGGAGCCCTTAATCACAATAGTCTGAAATGAGATGGTGACTGCATCCTCTCCGTCTTCTCTTTACCGCCAGTGTTCCCCCACTCACCATCTCCCAGCACGCAGGATTAATTTTCTAGTAGTGAAGAGCTAGAAGGCAGCTTGCTTCATCTGCGTTCGGGCTCCAAAAAGCAGATGGTTAGGCTACAGACCTGCATTTCATGATTGGTATTATGGTCCCCTTTTATCACAAAGTGTACAAAAGAGCCTAGAAGTCAGTGTGGTGGACAGACAAGGGATTTGAGTCAATCACCAGATAGGAAAAGAGGCGGATTGGGCTAATCCCAACACTCCTTCTTGAAAGCCTGAGAAGCGTCCAAACATCAGCTGCTCGGTGGGCCAGCTGATAGTCTTTATTGCTTAAATTTGGCTGGGGTCCATCCATTTTATCCAAAGGTAGAAACAAGTAATACCGGTTCATACCCATGCATTCCTGATGAATGTATGTAAAGCTACAGAATACTTTTCAGCATTGGCAGGGTCAAGAGGGAACTTTCGGTGAAATCAAAAAATGCTTCTTTATTTCTATCTCAGTAACATCCATAGGATATTCTACTGATAGCTTGGATACTCTGTTTTCAATCTTCTGCAACTGCAGCATGTGCCTTTGCTGTGGCTGCCAAGATTGAAAGGAGAAGGGGCAGGATTTGTAATGGAAATCTTGGATCTGTTATTGTGGGTCCTGGGCAAGGTGGCAGTGATAGGCAAATCACTGTGATCTGAGTCTCTTACCTTTCTGTCTGAAACTGTCCTTAACTGGGATTCTTATGTCTTATGTGCAAGGGTTTTGTAACCCTGGAGTTACAGAGTAGCTCCGTAGAGGAGTAGCTCTGTAACCCACAGGCTGGCCACAGTTTATGCCTAGAGTATGTTTATGTGAGCTGGAGATAAAAATTGTGGTCTGCCATTTGGTCCCATGCAAAGTTATCTTTATTTTGCAACTTGTGACAGCTGCATGTTGTTGCTTGAGGAATGGGGAGGAAAAAAAAATCTGAAGACTAGTAAAAATGTATTTTTAAATATTTATTTTTTTAAATATTCATTTTCAATAAATATTTTTGTAATATCTAATTGATCCCATGACTGGCCACAGAACATATAAGCAAGCTAACATGCAAATTTAGGCATATAACAGTGTAGCCAGACTTTACATGGGCATAAACAGCAGCTGGAAAAAGCCCTGGCTCCTCCTATTGTCAAAGAGCCATTTTTTCTAAGCATCATACTAGGGAAAATTGCACTCTTTTCCACATCTTTAAGCCCAGTGAAAAGGCAAGGTCTCAGCAGTCCTCCAGGGGAAGCTACGTTCTGCATCGTGCAGCCTTATAATATATATAACGCTTATGAAAGGGAGACTGCAGCAATAACGTTGAGCCTGACTCTTACTTTATTTATATCAATTTCCACTGGGATTGTACTGGTGACTTCAATGGCCTTTTAGTACGCTGTGTTTACATGGATATAAACAAGAGAAGAATCTGCCCAGAGTGTATCAGCTATATGCATGTAATCAGATTGTCGATATTCAACTCCTATACGTGCAACAAAGTAGAGGTCAGAAAGGTTACTGTGCCTGTCCTTGTTCTGGGGAGTGCAGGGGGCTAAGGCGCCAGGGTGCCTCAGTGCACAAAAACCCATCAGCCTACACAGATTTGAAAGACTGGTGCTTACGCATATGTGCTTAAATGGGACTCTGGGTTTGGGATTGTCGAGCTTTGAAAATCATACACAAAGGTGCTGATCTGCATGTTCAAATAATCACAACCTCCATAATTACAAAATAGACCCAGATTCATTCTCACATTTTTGGCACCAGGTGAAATGCTTCATTTTGGTCACCTGGGGTTCCCTGGCTAGTTGGTGAAAAGAGAAGAACACATTCAAAGTGAAGATTTCAAATACTCAAGATTTATTTGGGTTGAATTATTTTCTGATTGTATTTCTTTTTGTGTTTACTATTTGAAGACTTTTCTTTGGGAAGGCAGAGTTGCCTCCATTTTGCATCTACAGGAATTGTTTCACACTCCTCTGCTTTAAGCTGAAAAAGGCAACAGAAGCGCTGTTCTGCTGAGCTGGGAAAGATATTTCTCTTGGCTAGTCTTCTTCCCCTTACAACAGAAAATCTTAGGGGGGGTCAGAGCAATTATCCATTTCTTGAAGACCTAGGGATACAGATGAAAGCCTTCAGCCTGTCGCACATTTTATAGGATAACGAAAATGCAAATGCGGAAAATTTTTAGGTGGTGGTAATTGAGTATCTTGGGATGAGAGTTGATTTGGGTGTGTGGGGAAGGAATATTCCAACTGGTTTGGATACATTTTGTTGGAAATTTAGAGTATCAAACCACTTAAAAATGCAATGTGCTGTTGTTGGTTTGGGTTTTTTTTAAACCGACAGAAATCTAAGGTCAGCAGTTCTGCTGAAATTTTCTAAGGCTGTCTTGTGTGTACTGAGAATTAAAACACAAAACCAGTAAAATAATCCCATCATTTAGCACAGTATACTGATTTTCTCAAACAGTTATCTAAGATTAATAAAGCATTTTAACTGATACCTGTTTACATACGTACTAAGAATTGGCTGTAGGTAATACAGGTCTGGTTTGAAACCATACAGGGCATCTCATACACTTCCACTTTAATAATTTTGGTGGCTGCACATGGCTACGCATGGGTAGTTCTCTGCTTCTTCACTTCTGTGGGGTTCAGTCGTTCACCAATGTTTTGTTCCGCAGCGGAAGGGAAATGAAGTATTCTCATGGCCGAACATTGTAACGTGCCTACAACGGGAGGTTCCTCGGATGATTCATGGCGAGGAAGCTCTCACACAGAACAATTCAAAATTCAGAGCAGAGCTCAATTTATTCTGTCTGAATTGCCATCTAAAGGAGCTTCTCTCTTTCTCTCTTAACTGTATAAATAGTATATAGACACTCCTAATTTAAACTGTTAAAGTTACAAGCTAGGATTTGCCTGGCTGCAGGCAGTCTGCGTACTTGCTGGCATAGTCTTGTAAGACAGAAACAGTGCAGATGGATCTGGGTTTCTGATACGCAAATGGTACCATACTTGCAGAAAACTAGTTTTGTCTGTGAGCCATTCAGTCCTCGAGCTTTCTGTAGGTCTTGTAGCTCATTATGATGGTAATTCTTTATGAGAACTGTAACTCATTAGAAACTGGGCTGAAACTTGGTATATTACTGGCCATCAAATAATTTCAGCTGGCAATTCTTGGGTGTCATTGACCTGGGGCAAATTTGTACCATTGCCCTAGAGCTTCATATCCCATTGCTCACATCTTGAATCCATAAAGCTTTAGATAATGTTTGTTCTTGAAACACTTTCAAACTGGGAAATAAGTTTAAATTTCTGTTTTAATTCTTGTTCCTGTAGTATGTGAAATGCATGTATCAATGAAGAGCCTACGTACACATGAATCACATAAAACGTTTTATATACCTGATTTGTGTATGGGCAGGGTTTTCAAAGGGGAAAAAGAGTATCTTGAACACAACTACCACCTTTTGACATAGGAAATACAACATAGGGGGGTGGTAGCAGTCCCTGATCTTTTTGCTTAGCCAGTTTGCAG
>CM067081.1:189112009-189144509 GCA_034008185.1 Gorsachius magnificus
TACAAATATCACTCAGTTCATTCTCAACTCTTTTTAATACTGTAAAACCAGAAAGATTCAAAAGGTTGTTATTATTATGGTAGACACTCTACACATTATCAAAGTGGCAAAAGAAGGGATGCGGGAGTTTCTTCTTTTAAAATAATTGTTTCTTGCTAAAGAGCCCGATCCTGCACTGTAAATGTGTGTTTTCACACCTACATTTATCTTTAAAAGGATCCTACAGAGAGATATTTCTCCAATAAATGTTTAATTACACTTCTTTCAATAAACTAGAGAGAGACTTGTCTTACCAAACAGTTCCGTTCTCAGATCTGCCACTTAAAGTACCCTGTGACCTTGGATTAATTACTTAAAGGCTGTGACTTGTTTCCTCTATCTGTAACAAAGAAATAATTCCTACATACCTTGAACTGGCTCTGAATGTGACTAATATATGTGATTTTGTGATTCTCCTCGAAAGCACTGAAAACTAAGGTCAAGTTTTGCATGTAATTTTCATTATCAATACCTGACTTTCAAAATAAAAGGAACTTGGAATAGAAATAGTGTGCCTCCTTTACTTGTATTTCTTTTTAATCAAAGTCAGTTTTCTTGAAAATATGTGTGCAGTATTTCAAGGCTTCTGAAAAATGCAAAAGCTTACTGAAGGTGCAGGCTACTATTGCTGCCTTCCATTTGTGCCATTAGGAATATAATTTTTGTAGGTAACATGTAGATAATATAAATTTGTATGATTCCTGTTCTTGGTTAATTCATAGGAACAATAGATGAGTGTTTACCTGGCAAGCTTCTTTACAGGTAAAGCTGAGTTTTTCATGTATGGCCGAAGAGTGGTGTTAAATACACAAGCTCAGCCCCCACCATTTCTCTGTTAAACTGACCTGGGGAAAAATCAGACTTGTTGGTCTTAAAAGAAGTTGTGTCTTCATTTTCGCAGCCATGTTTATCTGTCTCATTTCCACTATCAATGTTTTCATTTTGCATCATAGCTCTTCTTTAATTAGTACATTCACATGTAGTAATAAAGCAGTTTACAGTTGGTTTTGCCTGAAATGCTGTTTAGATGTGTTAAAAATTTATTATCTATAGTTTTATTTAGTGGGACTTTTAAGCTAATCCAGAGGAATGGGGGACAGCCTGCATCAGAAATATGAGAAACTCTTCAAACCATGAAGCTTCCATCAGGGTCCATCATGAAGTCGACAAATTTATGTCTTCTTCAGGGGCTGTCTGACCCACTGAGTTCTGCAGGGTTGCTGTACCCGGTCATCTTCATGACAGTCGGCAGTTCAATTTCTTTGAGGGCATCTTGTAACAAATGGGTTGCAGTCGTAAATCACATGTTTCACTTTGTCTCTCAGTTTTTCATGAGAGGTCTGACCGAGAATTTGTTGGGAGTTTGCGGCCCGCTCAAAGGAAGCACATCATTGACTTGATCATATCTTTTCACTGGGTCCCTCTACTGTCCTCTGCCTGAACTGACTTCAGATACATTGAGAAATTTCTATGAAAAAGAGTCAGAGTTTGCCTCTTTGCAACATTTTTGTAAAGTCAGATCAGAAATCTTGAAAAACCAGACACTAAACCAAAGAAATACACCTAATGCACATAATTGGCCATAAAATAGCAGGTTTCTGATAATCTTACGACCCAGATAGCACAGTAACACTATGCCAGTAAGAAATAAAGTGCAGTCTGGTGTATCACTGAAGGCTGTGAAATGTACCAATTTATATTACCTAATTACAATTAGAGAAATCTCTTTGCTTAATACGTTTTGCTAATTTAAAATTCAAGCAGTTTTCAAAATGCCTTGTCCTTTATCTATGGGAAAGAAGATATATATCGGGTATGATACATACATATGGATCCTCACATAAAATTCTGTTAAAGGCAGTATCATCTACATAAATATGTATTTTTACTAATGATCTTGACTGCCAGGGTTTTTCGTGCTTTTGTCCATCATCCTGAAAAACAGGTGAATTAGATTCCCTACTTCAGCTTATACAGTTGAAAGTGACTGTTGAAAAATACGTGAAAAACAAATTTGAAGAGAAAAGCTCTTCGAGTGTACCGCAAAGCAGGTGTGTCTCCAAACATAAGAGCAACTGCACAGCCAGGGAGATTCAGAGCAGACACTACAAAAGCTGGCAGAAATGTGCCTGCTGAAGGGGAATCTGTATTTCAGACTGAGGAACAGAGGACTCTTGTGGCAGCACGAGTCTTCCTGCATATCTTACCGGCTGGAGTCTTTAGCACGGAGCATGAATAAATCAGTGCCACTTAGAGAGTTAAGTTGATTTTTAGTCCGTTTAGATCAGAATTTTTACTTGTGTGTTTGAAAATACACAAGCCAGGGAAGATAGAGGGGATGTAAAAGTAAGAGGAGAAGTGGAGTAGCAAGTGTGCAACACCTTCACCATTTGCTATATGTTATAGTAGTAAGCATGTAAGTCTTAGGAACATTCTTGCAGGTTTTAAAGGTTAAAGGTAATGGTTTAATTGGGAAGGTGTCCGTCTTCCTCTCTGCCTTCTCATTTCTGTGTGATGTGTGGAAGTTGAATAGCATCACCAGAGCAAAATTGTTACAAGAAGGCAAGTTCAGATCTCATGTAAATAGAGGAAATTCTTATTGACTTCAGAGGGAATTGAACACTGCCTCCAGTCAGTGAATTCTACTCTTGGCTCATGCATCCCAAAGTTGTAAAAACTTGTTTGTCCTGCCCTTAGGACCAGATAGACTTAGCATAAAACATTATTGCATGGAGATGTGGTGTTTCCAATACTACAAAACTTCTTTGTGTGACCAAGTGTAACAACCAGCATTAACCATCTGAAAGTTAGGTGTCTACTCAAAGTGAGTCTACACTCACAGACAAGAGACAGGTACGTTCCAAGAGGGATTAATCCCATGCTAAAATAGATGCCTGAACTAGATCAGATGAACTTTTCCTCAGGATTTCCTTATTCTGTTGACTATAGGAGTCCAGTGATAGCTGAGATTAAATTTCCCCCCACCCCCCCCCCAAGTGTCTGATTCTGAGTGGAAGTCTGGTTTGTCTTTAGGTCTTAAAATTAATTTGTTGTTTGCAAAAGACTATCAGCCTTTTCAGTAATAGTAGGTACTCTTGCTTTCAGACTCTTAATTCGTCAGTGTTTTAAGACCTAAATTTATGCAGTAATGAATTGTGTGAAAAGTGGTATCCTGTGTAATATTAGATGAAGTAATTTCTTCTAAAGCTAAACTTCAGCAGACTTGTATTTCTCTTTTGCTCTAAGTGTTACATTTGTACAAAGTCTTTTGGGATAGATTGAAGTAATAGAAATATTAGAAAAGTTTTTCCCCTTAAGATTTGTTTGTGATTTATTTTATTATTAATAGTATTATTTTTGCTGATTTACAGAAGACTGGAATGCCCTACAAACATCTCACAAAGTGCTATTTGTATGCCAGCTTGCTGTTATATACAGAAAAAACATTTTGAATTTTGCTAGACAAGCGAGTGACTGCTTTTTCATGGGTGGAAAACTTGGCCCGCTGACAGCCGTTTGACTGTGTCCTGGTTAGCTCGAGCAAGGGTTTCGCACAGCGTGTCCGCTGCGGCTGCTCGGCACGTACCCCAGGCTCGTCCACAGGACTTCTCTCTCTTACACACACAGCTGCACATCCTTGCTGCATCTTTCCCACTCACATGTGTATTCCTGAGGGCATGTGTGCAGGTTGGTGTTTCCACATATATATATGCACATCATCTCTGTGTATAACAAACTGACAATAAGGCTGTGTCCAAAAAAGCACCTCCACAAAACCACATTCTTAAATTTTAGTAGACGAACTACTAATCTCATCACAAAGTTTCCCAACTTCCAGTGTTCAGTGAGGAGTGACTGAGAACACGTTTCCCTCTGCAGAGACCAGGGGACTGAGGTGGCAGCCCTTGCTCCGTACTCCGATATTTCTGTAGCTTTTTTTGTCCTGAATAAATCAGACTTCCCTAAAAGACTAGCTGAGCAAGAAAGGTTTTCTTATACTGAAGTGATGTATTACGCAAATATTTTTCTAGGCTAAGTGTCTTTATTGTGTAAAACATTTACTGCTTTAAGATACTTATTTTGCTGTCTGTTTTAATCATATCTTTTGAGACGGTCTCAATAGATTTTTCCATTCGTAACATTATGACACTTGATAAGATGATTGATTATGAAGTGTTGAGAGCCCTGCCATGTGATCATTTATTTTTAAATACACATTTGTACTAGCCAATGCTTAAATTTCTTGCAGGAATACATAAGAGATGCGAAACATAAAGCTTGAGTCTGATCGAATCTGATGCCTCTGGAAATAGAGTGCCACAGTACTGTGGTCTTAAAATTACAGATTCTGACTGAAACAGGAACTTTGCAGTGATAAATATTATGTAAAAAATTATGGTCCATCTTTGGTACAAAATAAAAAAGACGTACAGCTGTGGTGCAGGCGAACTAAAATGTGTTTGACGATGATATCTTTCTTTCCCTGTGCAGGTGCCTGTGTCAGTGGCCATGATGACTCCCCAGGTGATCACCCCTCAGCAAATGCAGCAGATTCTCCAGCAGCAAGTGTTGTCTCCGCAGCAGCTTCAAGCCCTTCTCCAGCAGCAGCAAGCAGTTATGTTGCAGCAGGTAATGTGGGTTACCTGCTTTGGACCGTTAGCACAGGGCATTCGCACAAGTGTCAGCCAGGTTTTATGGGTCTTATTTGGTAATGTTTCATCGCTCATTACACCAAAAAGAACGAAAATAAACGCGAAACTTCTCAGTCTTTAAATTTCTTGTTTTAATTGCAGAAGTGCGAAATTGCGATTTTGAAACATTACATATTATATTAAAAACAGCAGCAGCAGCAGTGGCAGATGCATTACAAATACCGAACAAATTGATATTTAAATTTTCAAGTGCTTAGGCACATTTTAATTGTAGACTTGCCAAAGGAAGTGCAAATAGAGTTGTAGATAATTGTTGCTTTAAAATTCATAACACTGTAGTGCTCCCTTTAGTCACATAAATGGTATGCGGTTATGAAATTTGAACTGAACAGCTTGTTTCATCATGGGAAGAAGTTTTTTTTTATTTTGTTTGGTTTTGCATCCAAAAAATTTGTCCCAGACAAGGCTAAAAAGGAGAAGGTTGCTATTTCCTTAGCACAAAATCTGGCAGCCAAGTGATGAATCCATGAACTTGTTATTCATACAGTAAAGGTAGTGCCAGGGATCAGTACCTACCTCAGTGTAACGCAGAGTGGATTTGTGGCTGGGTGCTTAATTGTCATACAGAAAATGATGTGTCTGTTTGTCATAGTCATAGCTCAATCACTGTATGTTTAAACACTTTAATATCCAGTACCGTGATCATTACAGGCAATTCACCTTCAGTTGTGAATCCAGCATCCCGCTAAACAGATTGACAGATTAATTACTTTTTCCCCAAAGAAACAGACAGTTTAGTTTGGCCTTAGTGACTTGTAGGTTTTTTGCAAGTGGATGAGTACAGCTTCTGATTTGTTATATAGGACATGTGAGGAACTTCGGTATAGTTATTTGAGGAGTTAATTTGGCTCTTGCATTCCCTTTAGAATACAGATTTTCTATACCCTTCTGTTTAGGATATTTTGGAATCTGCATTGGAAAATTTCAGAACCGCCTTGGAAAAAAATGTATGTAGATCTGCCTCTTCAAATCACATTTTTTGTTATGAGGTGATTCTTAATGGCTACGCTACCATAAGCCAATCTAGAAGAGTTTAGGAGATTTATAATACTTGAAACTTTTGCCTTTATTTATTAAAGTCAAAATGGTTTATTCAGCAACAACTACAAGAGTTTTACAAGAAACAGCAAGAGCAGTTACATCTTCAGCTTTTGCAGCAGAAAGCAGCACAACAGCAACAACAACAGCAGCAACAACAGCAACAGCAGCAGCAGCAGCAACAGCAACAACAGCAGCAGCAGCAGCAGCAACAGCAGCAGCAACAGCATCCAGGAAAGCAAGCAAAAGAGGTAGGAGCTAAGACCCTTGCTGACGCATACTAGTCTGAGCTGTCAGAAGCTTCGAAAAGACAAGACTAGTTTAGATGGTTTTTTTTTCCTGTAGCGAGGATGCAGCTATCAAAGATTTGTTCTTATGTTTTTACCGGGCTTAATAGCAGTGCCGGTATAATTCTCCTGCTCCCCTTTCTGAGACATAGGATTTGAGCAGTCTAGTGCTGCTGTCGTCTAATGTTCACTAATGAATCCGAGTGTGCAAGGAACAAGCTGTGTGGTGGACACCGTACTGATTATCTTGTATTCACAGGCAATCTGTGTTGGGGAAGGAGCCTTACTTTTCTCAGTGGCACAGCTCAGAGAGCATGCAAATTTAGTCCGTGGCTGAAAAAGAGCGATTGAGCACAGATTTCAAAGTCACAGGCCCCTGATTAATGAACTGCTACTGTAGGTTTGGAGTGGCGAGTAGAAAGTTACAGTTTGATGTGCTCATAAATCAACCTGACAAGCGGGTTTCTCGGGCCTAGCTTGCACTTGTCAGCAAACTGCATCAAATACAAACATAATACAAACAAAACATGTTGAAGTAGTTAAATTGATCAGCAGGTATCCCAGACGTTGTCTTCAAGCTGCCCATTATGCAAACGTCGAGGAAGCAGTTGTGACCTCCTGAGGCTTTGTTTCTGTTTGGATTTGTGAATAGAATTTCAGACAGCCATCAACTACGGAATAGAAATTGCTCCCGTATTTCTCCGGAGGCTCTGGGCAATCCACATGACTTGCTCCATTATGCAGTCTGTTTTCCAGTGAGCGCATCAGAAGTTTCTCTTTTCCCCAAACTAGAAAGGAAAGGTCTTCCACAGCAGCTTGTCTTTCTCTGAAGTGTGACTGCCTTCTCATACCCTCCTGAGTCTTTGCAGACTTGTCTTGAAATGCCTCACAAAATTGGAACTTATACTTTTGCTCCATAATAGGGCACTTGATTGCCTTGAATGCAATGCGCCTTTTAATATATTCCAACAAGAGAAGAGAAAGAGCTAACAGGCCAGTGAAATGAAGGCTACGTCCCAGTTTACTAATAGATCACTGGAGAACACATTCATGGGCCACTGCGGACCAAACTTAGTCAATTGGAAAAACAAGAGTGCCTTTGAATCACAGGCTGCTGTGAAGAGTTGCACTTTTAGCATAGATAAATCTGTTATCATCTGCCATGAGCTGGGCTTTTTTTTTTTTGTTGTTTTTTTGAAACAGCTGTTACATACTTTCTCTTGACCCTTTTCTTTAGCGTGTCATTAAGTGTATCTTGCCATTTTCCCTAATACTTAATAGCTTGAATGAATATAATAGAAAATTTCAAACGCTTTCACTGCCTGAGTATTCCACAAATAGCATTATTATTTAATAACTGAGATTAAAGGGAAAGAAGTTGATTTTACATTTTTGGCTTTCTAGCCTTCACTGCACACTTTACACTTCGCTGCATTTGCCTTTTTTTTTTTTCCTTTTCTTTGTAGCAGCAGCAGCAGCAGCAGTTGGCAGCCCAGCAGCTTGTCTTCCAGCAGCAGCTCCTCCAGATGCAACAACTTCAGCAGCAGCAACATCTGCTGAACCTTCAGCGTCAGGGACTCATTTCCATCCCACCTGGCCAGTCTGCTCTTCCTGTCCAGTCTCTGCCACAAGGTATTTGAGTAATACATGAATGGAGTGATTTCTAATTCACAGCGTTTTTAACTGTTCCATTTGCATCCAAACTTCAGCAGTTTCCCGTTATGACACTTAAACATATTTTATTATAACTTTATTACTCATACTACCAAATTTTCTTGAGGCTGATAAATTTTACAGCATACTTTTATGGAAGAAAACAGCTCTTGAGTGTGTTTTCTTAGATAAAAGATGCATATTTATTAGCCTTATGTGCCGAAAACAATTTCTAATGGCAACACAATTCAAACACCATTGCTTTTCTCTGAGGAATTACTGAAATCTGATTTAGTGGAAATGTTATCATTTTATTTAATATACAGAAACAGATATAAAATATATCAGACAGTGATATTAAAGCCATTGCAGAACTCACTTTTTTTTTTTCCTTCTAAGAAAAGAAAGTTTTTGACATTGAAATGCACTTTGAATCTTCAATTCATGGCATGTGAATTTAGGGACAAACCTTAAGATTAATTTTCTTTGCTATTCCTTTGTACTAAGTATGTTAAGTATAACAACAGGTTTTGAAGGTAGTGAGTCCAATAGTAATGAATTATGACAATTAAAGACTTTTTGGACAAAAAAAATTCACTTTTTCGCTTTGATCAAGATTTCTTAGTGCTGAAAATAAGCTCAAACTCCACTACTTGACAGAAATACATTCATGGCTAAAAGTAAATAGGGCACACACTTTTGAAAAGTAAATTAACTTGGAGATAAATGCTGCTTACATTTTAAGATAAGGCCAAAGACTTCCCCTCTTAAGGACTCTGTCTATAACCTGTGAGGTATGTGCTTCTGTTTGTGTTACCATAGAGAGGTGAGCTAAATGTCTGTCATAAAAATTTCACAGTACTCTGATGCCTGACACTCCAGTCCTGCAATGAGCATTGTTTAGTCTGGGTTCATGACAGGTAACATTACTTTTAATTGGTCTTTACGCATTTATCTGGTTCCCCCACCAGGTAACTATTATGAAATCAAAGCTTCAAAAATTAGATGAGCAAAAGCAGAGTGCAGCGTATATAGACGACAGTGTGGACAAAAAAAAGGACAGAAAAAAGGCATGAGAAAGATTTACCTACTAAAGACCTCAGTCCCTGGAAAGCAGAGATTACAAATAAATGTGTACATTCCATACATTGTGTTCTGTGGAAAAGCCACGACACAAGCAGATCTAAAGTTATAAAAATTAGGACAACCGAAAAGAGTATAAGTAAACTATCACACTGAATATTACTATTTGAGAATAGCAGTGGGGAGGCAAGCTGATTCATGAATTTGGACGCGTGAAACTGGTAACACTGGTTCCCTTGTGTACAAAGTCACACTGGACCAGAATGGAAAAAAGCAACTGAAACACAACCTCCCTCTGAACAGCTTTACCTTCTGCAGCCTCCTCTTGTGCCATCTGTTGCAAGAGGAATTCCTCAGGTTTTCTCTCACATTAAGCAATCCCCATAGATTTCCCTCAGCACTCCTACCTAATTGCATTGATATTCATTAGGTTAATACAACACTCATTCATCCACTTCTAGTAGAAAAACATAGAAAAAATAATACCTTTTTTAATATATTTTTAGGAGAACTAGTAAACAGTTCTTTTTAGGAACTTTCTTTTACTGAAAGAACTAAGCATAACTGAAGTCATGACAAAAAAGATCAATACTAAAAAAAACCAAAAAATTTTACACTTAAAATATATCTGGATTGTTCTTTTTAAAGTAAATTAATCTCTTGTTTGCTTCTGCCTTGATATTTTTTAATTTTAACGAATTTCAGTCCAGTATTTAATACTTCCATTTTTTTTCTCCTAGTTCTAGTATCTACTGTGTATGTGGGGTTCCTTTAAATACACAAGTTAATTTATAGGACCTTGGTTTTTCATAGCCCTGATGTGGACGTGCAAACTTAAGAATAGTTAGACAGCTTCCCCAGGAAAACCTCTCTGCATCTCCAGAAATGCCACTCACTCTGTGCCAGGTGAGGTGAAGTCAGAGTGATGCGGGTAAGAAGGGAAGTCTTTCTAGCAAGACGCTGAAATAAAGAGAGAGCCAAAAGCAGGGTTGTGACCAGCTCGGAGTTCTTTCTGTGGGCTTCTTTTACAGCACGTTGTGTCTTCCATAGGAAGGGACAGCACCCAGTCCAGTTCATAATAATGAAATGAAGATTAATAGGCTTCAGATCTCTGGAGACGAAAATTTAGCAAATTTTATGACAGACATTTTTTGTGGCAGTATTAAATTAAACCTTCAGAACTTATTTAAGGTGCTGCACACTGGATGTGGTAAAAGGATATTTTTCTCCTTCCACTGTACTGCAAGGTGTATAATATGGTTATACAGAAAGATTTACATATGTGTAACACAAATATTTTTGTTTGCATCCATTTAGATTGCTGAGTTACATGGATGGCTAGAACAATGAGAGAAACACAGGGGGATGTATGTTTATAAGTTATTGGTCATAAAAAGTCCCCTAACCCCCAAATTATTAGTGACAGAGAGCATGGGTTCTGCATTTGTTAATATGAAAAGACGTAACTTCCAGGTACAGCTGTGAGGTTTGCCTACGTAAACAGTATTTACTCCAAGTATAGTTTCTGCCTTTAAAGGACAGGAATGTTGACCATGTTTTCTTGATGGTCAGGTATAGCAAATGAGATACAAGAGGTGTTCTGGCATTTATTTTGTGTCAAGATCTTCACCATGCCATATCCAAAGCCAGCGGCTTGCTGTGAGTTATTTCCATGTAATGCTACATTGGTGATAGCTAAATGCAAAGGACTGTAAATGACAACAATAAAAAAAAAAAAAAACCAAACAAGCGCAAACCCCTAAGTTTTGATCAGGCCATGCAGGAAAATGAAAACCAGATGCTTGGATGGGTTTTATAAGTGGTAGTTTTATTAAGTTATTTATTCAAACATAAAAATAGAGTAGATAGTGGTGAAAAGAGTTATAAAAATAACCTCAAAATCCTGAAATTTTTGGTGTTGGTAAACTGCATAGCAAATCAGCATTTGCTCTTTTCATTATATTCCCTAATTTTTATGCCACTCTGGATCCTCTTTCCGATCCTTTCTCCTTTAATGTAGTGTGGAGAGGGTATTTTGAGGGTTATCACAACCTATGAAACTTTAAAACTTACCCTACTTTTACATCCAGACTAAAATATCTGTCAGCCATTTTACAGGTCTCTTGTAAAATGGGAGTTGGACTCTTTCAGACACAGAAACTACAAAATTGCCATCATTTACAATTAATTACAAATCCACTTATTAACTTTATACTTTTTAAGTGCCTGCCCTTAATCCTTTTATCCTAAAAGGCAGCCTTTCAGAGTGCTCTGAAGAAGTGATAAAATTAACCAGCCTGAGCCCAACGAGAAATTTCTTTGTGCTTTTAAAAAAAATCGAGGTGAGCTATATAGCCTGGAGACACAGCTCCATCCGTAGCTTCACGCAGAGGAAGGGGCTGCCCAGCGCTTGCCCAGAGGGGCAGGAGACCCCAGCCCACCCCAGCCCTCATGCGTTCACCCAGCTGCTAGGACAGCTCTCACTCGGCTCCCCCAAGGGCCCAAAGTTTGATGATCTCTGATGAAAATTTTCTCACTGCAAGACACAACAAGAAGTTTGCCCTCTGATTATTCAAACAGATGGGCTTATTCTTGGGGTTTATTTTTTTCAATACAAAATTAGCTTATTTTGTTCAGCAGCAGGAGGATGGGAAGACTGAAGTACATACTGTGCTGTGTATATCATGCCACCTAAATGAATACATTACTTTTCATTTTGATTTGTGATTACATTTGCAGGTAACTATTATTTCCCACACTAAAATGGGTTATTTGCAGTGTTGCTGGAACATACCTCATGAACACAGCAGTAATTACTTACCTTCATTAAACAATTACAACTAGTATTACCATCACTCCCGTTACCCATCTCTCTAATGCAGTAAATTAGAGCCTGGCTTCTTTGCTTGCTTCCTTAAAACCTGGCTTTTTGCTGTACAAATACGATATGAACTTCAGTTTTAAGACTTACATTCCAATCAGCTCTTTTTCACTTTTGTCATTAACTGAGTTTGCCAATGGGTGCTGGTACCTAAGGTAGAGAACCAGGACACAAAACAGCAGTCTAAAAATTAGCTCCTTTCATAATTTAAAAAAAATTGAATACCTTCCAACCAATTTGTTTCCAACCTACCTCCAGAGATTATTATTTCTGTAAATCACTACTGATCTATTTTTTAATTGCTTTGTATACTTCATGGTGAGACAGCTATTGAGAAGTATTAAGGAACTTACTGTGCTTTTTCATAATTTTTTGTTGAATCCATTTTAGTAATCTGAGTTCCTATGTTGTCAAAGTAAAACGTTATCTAATAAACAGCACGCCAAAATGAAAAATAATCTTTACATCTTTCTAAAATATCTTGTTTACCAAACAAACTATCCTCAATGAAAAGTTTGAATGAATAGATAGATTTTAATCCTTTTCTGGAGGACAATAAATTTGAGGTCTTTCATAAAATAAAAAGAGCAAAATTTTAATTCAGACAAATCAGCATTTTGAATGTTTTGCATTCCAGGAGATCTAGATACCGTGAGTATGTCTTACCTAATTTCACTTGTTGAGACAAGATACAGAAGACAGAATTAGATTTTAAGATACCTCTGGCCCAAACCATGTCAGGCTAAAAAACCTGGCTGTGAAACCAGATCTTTCACAGGAAGCCCTCTGGGCTTCTCATTCTTTTCTACATTTAATTTAGTGTTCTTCAAAAGAGAGATTTCAAACTTAGAAAGACTAGCAGTGACAGAAGGTGTATATATTTCTGATGAACTCTTCATTTTTCAAAATCTGTATTTCCTACCTTACCTGCATGTTTGGTGGCAAGATAAGAAAATCCTCACAGCTCTTCTCTTGCATGTGTTTTGGGAGTCTTCCAGTCTGCTTCAGGCAGAAGCATATTGTAATGGAAGTTTCCATGACTTCGTGCAAAGTGCTCAACTTGAGCCAGACAACCCTAACACAGATGCATGAATACATTCTATGAGATGTTGCTATTTGTGGCCGAGGATGAATCCTGGAAACTACAAGTTTCCAGGCCACAAGTGGAGTAGAGAGCAAACTTAAGCTCTATCTGCAAAGATCTGGTGGCTAGATTCCAGAATAGAACTGTGCAGAGAAGTTTGAGAAGCTCTTCAAATTTTGTATGGCTGCCCATCACCCCAGGAGACTGGTGAGACAGTCTCTCATTTCTCCTAGCCAAACCCTCCAATTTGTTTCCCACAGTAGGGCTGGACAACAAAAATAGTGGAGGAATTTGATGGTCTATACTACATGTAATATCATCTGCGTAGAGGGAGTTCTAAACGGGCGAGTTTTGTTGGCTTTCTAGTTGTGTGGTGTCACTGAACGGCACCAAAGAGCTTAAGCGGTCACCAGAATCTAACTCTGCCCTGTAGTGGTTTTGTTCTTCCAAATAGTCACTTTGGTTTTACCTCTTAAGACACATTTTTAAACAGAACAATTTTTGTAAATATTAAACAGGATGAATGAATATCTGGGTGTCATTAATTAAAGTCAGATGCATTCTGCTCAAATGGTAAACCTCCGATGATCTCATTGATTTTATTTTTGTCTTCTGATTTTTCTCCCTCCAGTCTTCTTCCCCCACTCCCTGCTCTTGTTAAGCATTTGAAGAGAATATCAATGTTTGTATCCTTATTGTAATATGTCTTTTCTTTTTCCATTACCTGTTTGATTAAGAGGAATTATAAAACCTGAGTTAACTGTGGATGCATTGAGTTATGTTTCCATGTCAAGAAATTGTTTAAGCAGACAACAAAAATCTTGTCCAGAAGGATATTTAGGGTTGGTTTTTGTTTTCTTTTCAAGAAGTAGTTGCAAGTTCTTCGTAGCTTTGATCCTTGAGCAATGTTTTCAGGAGGAGTATAATATTATTTAAACTGGTGATCTCTAATTGACTGTTTATAACATAAGAGAAGACAGTTAGATTACCTGGATTCTGACAGAAGAGAAATGAATTTATGTTTTACTACACGTTGATTGTGCTGGAAATACAGCATCAGCTTTATTGTTGGCATTAATCCATTAATAACACTGAGCTCATTATATGAAACTCTTTATTTTATTATATTAGTGGGGCTCTCTTTCATTTTATAGCTGGCTTAAGTCCTGCTGAGATTCAGCAGTTATGGAAAGAAGTGACTGGAGTTCACAGTATGGAAGACAATGGCATTAAACATGGAGGGCTAGACCTCACTACTAACAATTCCTCCTCTACTACCTCCTCCACCACTTCCAAAGCATCACCACCAATAACTCATCATTCCATAGTGAATGGACAGTCTTCAGTTCTAAATGCAAGGCGAGACAGGTAATTCTGACAAGATTTCAACTGTACTTATCATTTGACATAAAGCTGTTGTTTAACATCATAAGTCACATTATTTCCAATCACAAAATAACACAATACAGGTTATTTAAGACATCGTGGAGACCCAGTTTTTCAGAAGTCTTTGATAAGAGGGCATCATTTTCAACAGTGATGTCTAATTTTGTAGATGCAATGACAATTACCTTCCTGTGGTTTTATAACATCTGAACTTACCGTAGTTTTGGTAAAAATTAGAAATCCCAGGATAGAGTATGCTCGTTCTGAGGTGCAAATACAGAATTGTGGGCACTTTTGTAGGCACGTAGTTTCATTCATATTTTAGTTAACACATCTGGCAGTCAGGCCCTTACTGTTGAATCACACTGCCGCTTTCATAGAAAATGTACCTAAATGTTAGTTGTCGAGGTTGTACTTCGGTGCAAACATTCCATGTAAAAAGTGCTTTAAAAATTAGTACATGAAAGCAGTTCTTAGATTGTTTGTTTCTTGTGAAGAAAACCACTGAATTTTCCTTCTTATATGCATGACAGTAATGCAGTTGACACATTTCATACAAATTTTCAGTGGTGTTAGTGTCATACAGTGGAATTCAACCATATGGATAAAGTTAAAATAATTTTTCAGACACATTGACAGATATTCTTCCCTGTTCCTTATTTTCAAGTAGTGGATTAAAGGCATACAGGAGTATGTAGCACTTAGTAAATATATTGGTATAGTCAGGTGTAGATGATCTCAACATAAGATGAAATTTAATTTATATATACATTAACCAAAATTTTAAATAATTGTATTTCCAAATAAATATTCCATTTAATTATTTTAATATTTATAATAGGAGACTATAATTTACATGTCTCTGGTCCTCATGTGGCTGTGAGAACATTTTTCTATCATTATTTTGTATTATTTAAAAAATGACACTTCTCTAAATACCTTTATAGTAGTACTTCTAGTTAGTATTACTTTTGTGATTATATCTCAGAGAATGGTTCTTTGCTTCAGGATGTGTAGCCATTGCCTACCTCCATGAGGCAGTCCCCTGAATTTCTTTGATAACTGTACATGGATGAAACTATTGTGGAGGTTCCAAAAAACTACATGGAACACATCTGAATTTTTTTATTAAGCCAATGGAAGCAATGCTTGTGAACAAAAATATTTATTAATGGAAGCAACTTTATTTTTATACACATTTAAGCAGAAAATCCAAATATTTCATAGTAACATTCACAATATTCATAAATTCTGACTGTCCATCTTCAATATTTCTTCTCAGAATTGATCACTTCTGAGTATATTTTTTATTTATAGGTAAATGTTACACCAAGGTCATATGGCAGAATTAGCATATGGTATTATACAGTCATCTTATTTTTTCATCCTTTATTAACAGTCATCTTTGGCTCTATTTCTTCTCTAATTGGAACATCATCTAGCCTTGGCAGTTGAACTATTCAATAGAACGATTAAATTTTTCTGACTGCTCTGAGCTAAATTGACCTGTTTTGACCTGTTTGTCACTGATCGTAACCTGACAGGCGCTAGCAGCCTCCAACGATTATGGCTTTTGAGATGAATCTGATGCCTTATTCTTTTGCTACAGCTCGTCACATGAGGAGACTGGGGCCTCCCATACTCTCTATGGTCATGGAGTTTGCAAATGGCCTGGCTGTGAAAGCATTTGTGAAGATTTTGGACAATTTTTAAAGTAGGTGGATTTTTATTCATTGGTACGGAGTTGTTTAAGGCAAGGGAAAGAGAAAGATGGCAAACAAAGTTTTACTGTAAATCATGGCAGAGATTTTTTTGTGTATTCCAAGCAACTGGATAATCGAGGCTATCTGCAGAGGGTCAAATTGTTATCCTTTCTTTCATGTCGAACACTTTTGCAGGCCTTTCAATAGCACAGTGTTTAATCCTCTTATTATCCTTCACTGAAATGGAGCCTCAGAAAATTTGAAGAGATGCTTTAGATTGTATATTGGATAGTAGGGGTATGAAAAAGCACATTTTAAATTCTTGACAGTTTGTATATAGGGGGAATTAATGCGTATAGTATAAATAAAAAAGCACAAAGACTAAGCGTGACCATTTAACTCTCGCTTGCTAATTTATTTCTGCTTTTACTCTTGCATGTGCACAAGTTACACAGAGAAAAAGCAATGTGGACAGGTGGGTTTGCACCTTTCAGAATTGAACAGCGATGTCAAAAGTTTCCACTTTTAGCATTTGGGTTTGCCAGCCATTGTCTAAATCAGAGCGTTTAGAAACTAAAGACACAGCTTTTGCTTTTCATCTGCAGCTTCAAACTACAATGGCTTTTGCATTTTTTTCCTTTTTTTTTTTTTTTTTAGAGTTACTAATATTTTTGTGTTCATTTGAATTTCCAACAAAAGCACTTATTTTCTACCTATGTACATTATGGACTGGTCTTTGTCAGAAGAGCCGTACTCATTTTGGCATGCAATAGATCTTAATGGAAAGCTACAGATAGGCTTATATAGATGAGTAACTTCAGGGGCTGAGACTCTTATGTTGTCATGGTGCAGCTAACAGGGTGAATGAACTGTTTCATGCTTCATCAACAATTAAGTTAATTAGCTCATTTGAAATTGCACTGCTTTGTTGCCAGGATGTTGGCAGAAACATCAAAAAGATGTGTTTACAAATGGTAGACCACAGGGTATATAACAGAAGCACCTTAACAGCAGACCATAAGTACTCAGTATCACAATAACTTTTATAATAGAATTATAGCAATACTTTTCATAAAGTATTTTCAATGCTTTCTCCATCTTTCATGCTGTCTTTCAGTTTTAAATGAAGTAACTTATACTGACTTGCAAATCTTAGGTAGGTGTCACCCATGATAAATTTTTGTTTGTAAGTGCACTAAGTGGAATGTCAAAATAATGGCTTATTGGAGAAAACTGCATGGGATTTAAAAGGACCTGATTTACATAAGTTTGTATTAAAAGTAAAATGAAATCTCCCAAATTCAACGTAGTGTTCTAAGTATTATTAATACTAAGAATTTAAATTCATTTAACTCGAACATTCTCCTTTTCAAGAAAAACTACATTTTCTAAATACGTCTGTCCTTCTAGGCTATAGTGATGCTAATTCTGTGGGCAGACTTTGCACATCCATTATGTCAGGTCTCTTGTTATAATCCACAATCACTAAAACCATTTTGATTAAGGCGGTGTAGTGCTAGGTTTACAGATGCTCTTGCTTTCCTGAACCAAATAACCCTGGAAAATGTGAAAGCAGCATATAACATCTTGATAATACTGGTGCAGAGTCAATAAGGGTTTACAGCAGTGTCATGGCTTTTGTCCTATGCACCAGCAAAAAATGTTTGAGAATATTTTATTATTTCTTCTTTTAATTCAATTCTGTCTTCTATGCCCTTAAAACAAATAAGAAGTCATGGTGCTGAATAGGCGAAGTTGTTTATGAAATAGAAATATTCATTCCTTTTACACTAGTGTTAAGATGGAAATCAATACATAACCTTGCATTAGATTCTTTAGTACCTTTTCATGTTCACACTAATGCAAAATCCCCATTACAATTAAAAAACATTTTCTTTCAATTAAATATCAACTTTTAGTCCAAAGATTGACCATTTTTCCAAACCATTAACTTTATAGGGGATGACAGGACTAATGGCTGTAGTTTTCAAGGCTTTGCTCTTAGTCTGATCTTTGTTACGATGTTCTAGGTTCTCTGACTTGAAACAATATGATACCTGTGTTAAGAGAGTTAATGCAAGTATATTGTACCAAAATGAAATATTAATAAGGTACACTAACCCAGTCTAGTAGCCTGTATTTCTGTAATATGCTTATGACAACTTCGAAGAGTGCCTGGTTTGTGAAGTGAACTCCAACTTCTTGTGCTCAGAAAATGGTTTAGCTAGCAGCTTGATTTTAAAATAAAAATACTGTGCAGAGCATCTGAGAAGCAGGATTAAGACAGAAAACGCTGGCTTTGCTTCACTTTCCTAGTAATGGAAAGGATTTGGGGTGAAGTGACAAATAACTTGCAATAAATGACTTAAAGACACAAAAGCTATTTTCACTTTCATTTTTGTTTATCCAATATGAATTGTTTTTATTTTTAAGATAATTTGAGGACATTGTGATTATCTAGAATTCTTTTGAGATATTCTGAAAAACTAAAGAAGTTACACTCTGTGTGCTGTGGACTAGCTTCATATTTGGAAGCATATGCGTTGGTTTCAAGAAAGTATAGCCAATCTTCTTCATAATATATTTCTGTACATATAGAAAAACCTAATCCTGTATCTTTCTTTTGATATTCTTCAGCTCTAGACACAAACCTATAGTTTATATTTTATGGAGCAATTTTCTGTCTTGACAAAATGGTGTTAGATTACAGTTGTTCATGCATGCAAGATCAGTTTTGACCATCCGGTGAAAACAACAGCTTTTGGCTTAAGAAAAGCTACAAAATGTAAAGACAGATCAGAAAAAGTTATGACATAACTGGAAAGAAGATAACAAGATTTAAACAAAATGCCAGGCACTGAAACAATTAGAAGAGTGCCAAAAATGCTTATGGAAATTCAGAATTTTACTGTGAAACAGGTGTTGACAGAAGCTAACCTAAGTGAGAAACCCAGTAGATCACTAAAAGCATTTAAGAGTAGTTCTTCGTGATGTTTTTTTTTAAATGTCAGTGTGCAATAACATATGACAAAACTTCAGTGTATTTTGTCTGCAAAATTAATTATCATTCCATTGGTCCTAAGTCAGTTTGAGTAGGAAGGATTTGACTTCTAGAGCTTAAACCGAAAGGTTTACAATAAAACATTCCAGCCAGCAGACAAGTGTTCTTTAACCTGCGTGCAGCAGACGCCAGCAAACATAACACAAGCTACAGTACAAAGACGGGTAATGTTTTCATCTATAGAGACAAGGAAAAAAAAAAATCACGCTGGAGAAGATAGGCCAGCTTTCCAACAGATTGTGTTTATTTCTGGGGCGAGGGAGCACGCTTTAAAGTCTACAGAGAATAGTGACCAAGCATCATTCTAAGGATGGCAAAAACAAAACCATAAAAAGAAATAACTTACTTAATGAAATGTAATTAGTGCCATATAAAACTTGCTGTCTTTTTTTTTCCCCTCTTCCAGCTGCAAAGTGCTACACAGAATTAACTTCTTTCTTACGCAGTGTGCATTGTCTGTTTGGTTTTTTTTTTGGTCTTTGAGTAGGTGGTGTGGCTGTAAAATCATGACCTCAAGAATCTTCTTTGAACTTGTCAGAATGTTGTTTCTGTTGGTGACAGTGCCACCATCTCTCAAAACTAAGGCATCTGACATAATCAGCTAAATGAATAGTGACAGCTAACATTTTGTATTTAAACTCCTGTCAGTGTTTAAACATAAAAAGCTTGATGCAAAATAAATCAAACACCACTGATATGCAAGTGAAACATTTTGTTAAAACAATCCCTGACATACTTGGATTTCAAGCTGATCTCACTTCAGCTTTTGAAATGTTGCAACTGAAAATGAATTTGAAATTCTCATAGTTAAAATGGAATTGATAATTTGCAATACGCACTGGAAGTTAACAAGTGAATTTACAGCCGGAAAAACTAGATGAAAGAAAAAATACACATTAGAGAAATTGAAAGGATCCTTTATTGTGCTTTTTGTCATTGTGAAATGTTTGCTTAACTGTTTTTTAGAAAGACGACTGCATATTTACACTCTTCCGTCTATAAGTCACACAGCTAGCGCACGGATTCAGGCAGTTTTTAAGAACGTCAGTCGACCACATCATTTATTCCATTTTGAAAACAAAAATCAATATACCTATAAAGTGACCCATAAATTAGAACTGGCTCACACAATGTTTGTTCAGTGCTGCCTTTCTGAAGGCACCCTTTGCATTTTTTCTTCACCTCTCTGTTTGAACTGCAGTCACAGTAAGAGGCTCATTAGGGGACATTAGGGACTGGAGCTAACCAGAATTCCAGAGCTTGCTTTGCTCTTATTAATGCATAGTAGAGTAGAATGCATTTAAATATTTCATAGGCATTCAGTAATTTGTGTGTAATCGCCTTGTTAGCAGACCAGTAGAAGTAGAACAGGTCTGTGAAATGGTGTTAGTGATTGCATGGGTAATTTACAGACCTTTGCCATCCGAAAGAGCATTATTGGTGGCTAGAACAGAGCTGTGAAATAGAACTAGCAATAAGTAAAAAAAAACTTAATAAAGGTTTTGTAACAAGCATCTTCAGGGATAACAACCCACTTGGTCCTTTTGAAGCAGCTATAATTTATGACATATGCAATGTATCAAATGCATAAGATAGTATTATGGAGCATTCATATGAAAAGGGTATTTGCAACATTAGTTCCAACTTCCTGCAAGGGACATGATTAAATGATTAATGAAATGTCCCTTTGCATATGCATTTTGAAACAGCAATTAGGCACTGACTGAGAAAATCCACCAATCCTCTCATTTTTCAGTATTATCTCATTCTTGATTTATAAATCATAGAGAATTTTTAACAGCAATATGTAGTACCTGAGACAGTTATAAAAGCATAAAAGAGAATAATTTGGGTATAAAATAGTCATAAGTACATAAATTCATAATTTAATGTTAATACCGAACCTATTTATTTAGTCACATTGCGTTGTATTTATATCTGACACTATTTCTGTACTTTGATTGGCATAATTAAGTAAGGGGAATGAATAGGCACTATTATTTTACATATCACTGGTAAACAATAGCGAGGAAAGGGAGATGTGGCAGAGGTATGTATGTGTTTTTCAAGTTCTCAGTAATCCACTGGAGGCTGTTCTATAAATGATCATTGAAGGGCTGCAAGCTAGCCTATAATTACAGGAAAGAAAGTGGCAGCTCTGGCATTTCATAACTATGTGTCCTCGAAAAGTGCTTTGTGAGTTTGTCACCAATGATAATTTAGATAGAGGTTCATTACTGAACATCACAACACTTTAAAAACCTTTCGCCTTCATACAGGAGAATAAAGGACTATTTTAATGGCAAGGTTCTTTTGTGTTCTACTGAAAAATTCAATCAAGACAAAACCTCATTGACTATTATTGTAGTCTACAGTCTCTGGTCTAATAAAAGCTGCATAGATAAATTGAATGGGTTTCTAAGACTTGAGCGTATCAATGCAAACATACTGCACTTTTTTCCTTCTTTAAATATACAGTGATGGAGTATCACTAAAACGTAAACAAGTATAAAATCTTTTCTTATCTAAGTGAGTTAATGCAACATGATCGTAAGTGCAAAAGAATTTTTCATATTATACCAATTATTTTCTTGCACTTTCTTAGTATTTATACATGCATCGGTACATATGTGTACACACACATACGCATACGGGTGTACACATCAAATGTGCATATTAGAAAAAGGATGCATGTTGCACGTTTTGTAGTTACTGGTGGGTATGCACACTTAAATTTACTCTTACCTTTGAAGAAGTGAAGGTAATAATACTAGTATAAACTCCCCAGGATGAAAATTATTACCCTTTTACTTGCTGTTGTGAATATATTGTTTTTATTTCTCTAGCTGTAAAATGTGTCACATTTCTTAAAAAAATAGTTAAATTGTGCAATTAAAAACATTAAAGGACATCATTGGCAATGATGTTCAAGCTGTAAATGTAGGTTTGTTTCAGGTATTTTCAAAGAATTTTCATTTGAATTTTATAACATAAAGCAATCATGTTTTAGGAACATACGCTCTCCTTTTAAAAATGTGTGACTGAATTTTAGTGCTCATTAAAGAGAAGCTTATAATAGCTCTGGCTGGAACTGAGCATAGTGCAGACAGGTTCTGCGTATGTTCCTCCACATAACTCTGCCAGTGCACCTCATCCTGACCTATAGCACTTTGCTATTTTAGTCCTGGGCTGCTTTTGAGAGAGACTGACAAGAGTGCCAAGTTATATAGAGGTTAATTGATATGGGTAAATGTCCACTAGAATTTTTGTTGAAACTCTCTCTCTTCTTTCCTCTAATGGTGTATTATCTTCTGCTTTGCAGACTCCCAATCTGTTTGCGAAAAAAAAAAAAAAAAGTACATTTTGACCCACTTCAATATTTATTCCAGGGTGTTCCTAGAATATATCATCCCCTATCTACCTCTCTTAGAACATGCCGTACTGTTTATATTGTTCAGGTATAGTAATACATTCATTCCAGTCTGCTTTATAATGCTATGTGTAGTTCATAATTTGCCTCCTGACTTCTTAATATGTTGCAAATATAATCAGGAGAAAATCCAGTTTCTTTCAACAACTGAATAAACAGCACAATAATGAAATAAGCTGCTGAAATATTGCGCAGTCTGCTTCACACTTTCAAACCAAGAACTCGGCTCTTCAGGAACACTTTCCAGTTCTCTAAGATATTTTCTCCCCTTAAAAAAAAAGATGGTTTTCTCAATTATAAATCAAGTTAACAGGGGATTAGTAAGGGATGCAGACAAGATAAAAGATGAGGAATATGCCAATGAAGTATGAAAATTGACCAGCACAATTTATACATAACTTAAAAGGCACGACAAGAAACAAAACAAAACCAAAAGCCTTTGGAATGATTCCCAGCCTTCTGGAGGAAAAAATGTATGTCTGTCTTGGCAGCTTGCAGCATATTGGACCCTAAAACTGCAACAACTTTATGTAGAGAAAACTTATTTGAGAGGCTTTTAAAAATGCATTAGACCTAGTTTTTCTTTCGCTACATTGCCAGTACATGCATGATAAATAAAGCAAGCCTACTTCACAGGCAAAAAAGATCAGAAAAAATAATTCTTAAAACAATTTTTGCACTCTTAATATTTCCATAAAGTAGCTGTTCCCCAAAATGCACAGCACAAGTAACCACATGATGTGAAAGTATGGCATAAGGGATGTGTATATCTCATGAGTTGCCGAAGATTACTGTGTTAACTCTCAAGAAACATGCAACAGTCTCCCAAGTTACCGTGTAATCATATTGAAATTACATTATACCGGACTTTCTTCTCCCACACTGCATACGGCTGTTACATTTAAAGTTCCTCAGGGCAAGGACTGTGTCTGTATCTATTTTGTAAGGTGTTATGCAAACATATGATGTTGTAATAACTAATAAATAATCATGAGTAGGCAGTAACCTCAAACTCAGGCCAGGAGATCTTTCATACCTATCCCATCGCTTGCTGTCATGCGTTACACGTGTACACCCGTGTGCATACACCGTGAGCGTACGTGCATGTGGAGACACAGCGGTGGCTGCTGGTGATAGCAGTGATGAGGCAGAGGTAAAATCTGTCTCCAGGCCTTTTCCTGGCAATTTTGTACCCAATTAACTGAAAACATTAAACCATTACATTAACAGACCACACGCTATTATGCCTGTGTATTTGAGGGAGTAAAGTTCTTTTGAATCAAAATTTCAGAAAACAAATGAATGGCACATTCTGAGCAATTACCTAGTTTTTAAACTGATCGTGAATTTTTGCATCAATGAAGTCAGTTCCTTTGAAAATAAATAAATCATAGGTTTTATGACTCAGATAAAGGAAATGTGGTGTCCTTAGTGATACTTGAACTTACCATAAACTACCAAGCAAGTTACATGTATACTCTTAAACAATTTTATATTAAAAGAAAGAACAAATCTTTCATAATTACTGATATCTCTTCCCCAGCCATGCCTCTTGCAAGGACAGCAGAACCTGTCGTATTTTGCTCACCTGTAAACCCTATCATTGGGTCTTAAAACTGTGAAGTCATGATTTAAATAAAAAGAGACAAATTTTAGTAAAAGTGAGATGCAGTCCCCTCTATTTTTCCACTGTTTCTGACGAACACTTTTTTCCCATAGATTACCAGTCAAATAACTACATAATTCGATTAATTCTGCTAAAAAAGAAAAAGGAGAACATATGTTTCCTCCGTGGTATAGGTAACTTAGTTCCTGTAACTGTGAGACCATCTATGACTGTAGTCCCTGCAAAGCTTACCCCTCATGCCTACAGTCAAAATAGCCAGTAAATCCACATTCAAAGACAAAACTCCTTTGCTCCCATTTCTTCTTTAGCCTGATACTTACATTTTCTTCTCAGTGGAGCAGCAAACCCACTACTAAAGCTCCAAAAGGGACTTCTTCGATCCTGGAAGAGAGAGAATAAACTGAAACCACTGGCCTTCAAAAAACAGTATGAAATGGGCTTTGTAAAGTTGTACTCGATTCAAATGTACAGGAGACAGCCACTTGGGTCTGGGCTGTACTTCAGTTGTGGACAGCCGCTCGCTGAGGTCCTCTTTCCCTGTTGCAGTGTGGTTCGGTTTTGCTAAACTGGCATGCATAGCCTGAATCCCAGGCTTGCTGTGTTTGTAAGGTGTGTAGTTGCTCCTTCCCCTGCCTTCACCTTGCACACTCTTCCTCGGACTTGGTGAGCCTGGTCACTGCCATCATCTTCAGAGGCTACTTCTGGAAACCACAGTGAAAATCAGTGATGTTCCCCTACAGCTGTTTTGGGGAAGGGGGAATGGATGTTCTCTTGGTGTTGCGTAGTGATTAATGAAGAGCAGATAGAGAAATCTTAACGAAGTCTACATGAATTCGCAGTCTAAAAACAGTTCTGTCTTTTGAAGAATAATTCGTAAGGTGATTCTCTGTTCATCTGCACCAGCAACAGGGAGTAGGAATCAGTTCAATCACTCTACCAAATGCTGGTAATCAGTTACATTGGCCTTTAGATGGCATGTGTGGCCTGGGAGATAGGAACTGGGTATCTGGCAGCCATCACCAAGAAAGTTTGTTGAACTAAATGAAATAATCAGGTTTGTTATTTCGTATTGTTGTATCTAAGGCATGCTCTGATTAGGTCTCCCATTGAACCCAATGGAAGCCATATGCACAGGAGAGAAAAATGGACTCATAAAGAAATTTTGCTCATCTTTAACACTATCTTATTAGAGCCCTCTTTCTTCCCTAGGCACCTTAACAATGAACATGCATTGGATGACAGAAGCACTGCTCAGTGTCGGGTGCAAATGCAAGTGGTTCAGCAATTAGAAATACAGGTTTGTTACATGGATGTATTATCCTATTACTTATTTACTATTAACCTAAACTAAATTGAAAACACTTGCCGTAGTGACTAGCTTGAAGCCATATGTTTCTTGCATGAAATCTGTTGATACTGGGTTTTTTTTACTTAAAGATTTTTTGCATTATAAATTATGCAATAATTATCTAACATCAGCATTGTCTACAGTATTTTGCTTGAACTAAGACCCTAATGCCATTCATCATGAATGAAAAATGCAGTCGCTGGAGCAGAGACTGGATCCAAGCCGCCTTCAGTTCTTGAAATGCTGGGTCAGGACACCTCTTCCTTCTTCCCCATTTGACTCGATGCATGTCTATGCCATTCTGCAGGACAAAGGAGTAGCAAAGCATATCTCCACCCAAAATGACTTCCAGCCTGGTGGTGTAATGTCAGACCCACTCAGGGAGGTCCACAGGGAGCTGGCACCACAGCACTCAGGTGCCCTGTTCAGGCTCTAATGGTAGAGGTCACTGCATGTATGTGGATGCTCCCTCCAGCTTAAGGAAGAAGTGCTGAGTACCCCTGGGGTCTCCCAGTATTGAAATTACTCTTACCAGGCTACCGAGGCTGGGTGCAAACCTTGGCAGCCCAGAGCAACCATGCAGGACGCATACACCATGGAGTGCCCTCCCGCCTGCCCAGGAGTCATAGGAGGGTGTTTCTCAGGAGTCCCGTCCCCTCTTGGGAGGGTGCAGAGGAGCCCAAGGGATGCAGCGAGGGACTGAGATTTATTTTTTTCCCTGTTTGTTGCCCTATGTGGAGAAAGGAAGGATGAACAACTTTCAGCTTTCTCGCCTTTAAGTATATTGTCTCCCTATTCTCATGCATGTTAGAATATGTGTTCTTCTTTCAGCAGAGGCAAACTGTTTGGGTCTTTTCTATTTTAATACTGGAAACCCAAAGCAATGAGAGGAGTGTACAATAATGTCATTTATTGTCATTTCCCTTAAAATGAAAGCTTTATAAACCCAGGCAAAGCTGCAGTTTCTTTTATAAGATTTACAGGTTAGTGTTAGCTTAATTTGTTTGTTAGGAATTTACGTCATGGCAAATAGCACGTCTCTAAAGTGTCACACACATAATAGGAACCCCAAGAAGAAACCTTTTTCCCACCCCCTGCCTCAAATGTTCTTTAATGAAAGACGCACTGACCAAATTATATCCAGCATACCCAAAATATCTGCAGTAATACAGGTAGTTTCCTCTTCTTAAAATTACTTACAATTTTTCTTAGTCCAATCTCAGTCTCCAGGTGTAAATCTTGAGCTGAATTCATGCAAGAAAGTATTGCAGAACTCTCTGGAAAATGGCAGTGTTAAACACCAAGTGACTCTTGTTGCAATTAATGTTGTAATCACGTTGTAAATATCCAAAGCCATAATGCTAAAATACAATTTCAAGCATTTCCTCTTGCAACCTAGCTTTTGAAAAAAAAAATAAAATTATTCTTTCATGTGGTGAGATACATTTTCCTCTTTCACGTTCTGGTATTTTTAGCAAGAAGTTACATATTTCAAACCCTTCCTCCTCTTTCTTTTCTTCTTAAATTTGGTAACTTGTTTGAGTCTGAAACTACAAATATCTATGTAGCTTATGATCAGAAAATGGTTATCAGTTAGGAAAAAGTACAGGTTTCAGTAACGTGGTGTTTTTTAGAGGCAGTTTAGGGGCTTCTTAAGAACTGTTTACCATTTACAAAGGCTAGGCTGTAATGTAACAGTCCAAGTGAAGATTTAGCTTGCAGTGTGACCAATTATGCCATTTTTTGCTTTGTCTGACTCCTAGTGAAGTAAGGTCCATCAGTTGTAATGAGACCCAGTGCAGTGTCGATGCCGACTCGGTGGCAGAGTTCAGCGTTTCACACTGCCTGGGCTCCATCACTCTATTGAATTAGATTGATGATGGCAGATTGCAGGGGGCACTAACTGGACCTCGGTGGGAAAGGATGAAGTGTGTAGACAATCCTGGCAGGCACTGTGCTTTGAGGACCCTTCACCCCTTCACAGCTGTTGGCACTAGTCCATTGCTAACAGTGTCCACAGGACTTTAAAGAGACACTAAGGGCCTTCTAATTTATGGTCTTAGTAACTTGTTACTGTCGAGGCAACTGTGACCTCAATTCTCTTATTGACAAAAAGATGAAGTGTTATTTGTTTTCTCTGACCTTTTAACATATGAAAGGCTATAAAAGTTTTTTGGTTTTTTTTTTTTTTCTTTCTTTCTTTCCATGCCCAAAGTCGCATTTCCTCTCAGATAAGTTTCTACTGACATAGACTTTTATATGCAGGAATCATTACTCCGAGACAAGCTCGATGATAAGATGTATCACTGCAGTAAAATAGCTGTATCAGTCATTTCTAAAATGCTTCTGATCTCACTCTTTCTTAACAGCTTTCTAAAGAACGTGAACGTCTTCAAGCAATGATGACCCACTTGCACATGCGACCCTCGGAGCCCAAGCCATCTCCAAAACCTGTAAGTGCATATTGCTTTATAAACAGTAAATAGGTCTACAAATGTAGCAGACTAAGAAAATGAACAATTTAGTGACAGTTGGAAAACAATGTGTGATGAAAAATATGGCAATAAAATGAAGGTAAAATGCAATAGCTTGTCAAATTGTATGTTTCTTTAAAAGTAATGCTATCTTTTACAAAATCTATCCAATCTACGCCATAGGTGACACTAAACAAAGTACACCTATAAGTGTCCAAATCATTGCCTTGAGACTGAAACTAGAGAGAATGTCTTTTTGTGATAGATTTACAGATATTAAAAGGAAACCCACTTTGAAGGATTTGAAGTTCAGTGGACTCTGTGGCAGTAAAAAGTAAATGTAAAAAGAATCTAGGTACTTAGGAAATTTCTTAAATTACTTACAAGAGACACACATAAACAAGTTGTTATTCTTAAACGAATGAAAATGCTGTTTTATGCAGCGAATTTAAACAATTGCAAACATGGGCTTTTTGCTCAATTTCTGTCAAGACTGCAATGTTATGCATCCGCTGTGATGTTGCTGGGGTTGGTGCGGGCAGTGAAAAGTCACTGTGGCTCCCAGCCACTCCACGGCGCTGCATCAGGCCCCGGTTGCACAGCTGGGTCTGCAGTCAGATCCAGACTCCATTAAACCGAACGTGGCTTCACGTAAGCAAAAGTATTGTCTGATGCAGGTCCAGTTTTGTACTGTCAGGGTGTCAGGCATCGTCGTACTTAAAATATACTATGCTTAGATACACTGCACTTGCAATGGAAGCTATGTGATATGTTAACTGTTCATTACTGTTAACCGTGACGGTAACCTTTGCACATACAATATGAAAAGGATATACCAGTACTTGAAGATGAAATGCTGGGGGTATCGATGAAAATCTGTGTCTATCAAAGTCAAGAAATGTAGGCAGAAGGAACGTAATCTGTTTTAAAGAGCACACTTGCATATCACGCCCTGTTAATGTTTACGTAGAAGGACAGCATGCATACTCCGTCTCTTGTGTTTTCAGCTCCGCGTACTTCAAAGGAAATCTTTGTTTGAGGGCACACTTTATAACCTGATGATGAATGAAGAAAGTGTTAGCGTTTCCTTAACCCCTACCTTTGTGAGAGAAAATTTAGATGCATTATTTTTGCTTTCATTAGCCTAACTAAAACCTAGTTTTTATTTTAGATTATCTACTAGGGAAAGACATTTGGAAACTTTCATTTTAGTATATGTGGCATATATATTAGTAAAGCAATCTGAGTGCTTTCTCCATTTCCATGCATTGTGAAGTTTTTCTGTCACACAGGCTTCTGAGGCAATTCAGGTTAGGTTCCAAATGCTGCTGAACTGTGTGGGAAAAGGTTTTCAGAACACATTTCTACTGTTTAATTATTTTAACCCCAGATGATCTGTAGTCTATCAAAATTTTTAGAATATTGTTTCTTTACAGTTTTAAGTGACTGTCTCATTTCAATAAGATTATTTTTCTCATTCCTTCCTATAGTATAATGTAGATAATCACAAGACAGAATAATTGTCTCATAAATCCATCAGGAATCTGCAGCTTGTTCTTTTCCAATTAATTATTCAATCAGTAAATTTTTTAAAACTCCAGCAGCTGGTTACATCTACACTAATAAAGAATTTTCAGCCTATAATCCAAAACAGAACCTGAATGAATAATGTAATTGAAGTATTACATTACATAAACCACACATGAAAGAATTGCTAATTGCGTTTGATGGTAGGCAATTAATACAGAATCTTAGATGAGCGATTTAAAATGAAACTACAGTTTAAAGTTCCCTTTGGAACTAGAGATATCTGAAGTGGTGAGCTGCACTACTGGCCTCAAATTGGTTTGAAAGAAGAGTGGTCAGTACTACTCCCCCCCCCCACCCCCCCTTAAAATTTATACACTGTACAAAAGAAGCTTCAAAATTGATATGATAGTAGAGATTTATGGTCTCATGTGCAGTGGCTCAGTTGAGACGGCCCACACATTTGATAAATATTAATAGCATGAATTTATTACCAAGGAGAAATGAGCTCTGTTGGTTCATCACTGCACCCTTAACAGCTATCAGTACATGAACACAAGGTGCAACCGCACTGTCTATTATATGACCCCATTTACTCTCTGAATGGTACTTCATTAAATGGTACCTTTTGGCCATGCTATGGATGGATGAAAATCAAAGTTATCAAGGCTGCGAGTCCTGAATAATGAGTTTCACCCAACCTTGAATATATTCAGATGAGCTGAGGTGGCTAAGTGCTCATCCTAGGTTTTACATGCTTTTCTTTAGTTAATAATAAATTCTATTTTATCAGTTCATGATTGCATGCCTACAAACATGTTATGCTTATTATTGCCGGCTAGTAGAATAAGTTACCGTAACATTGTAAACATAGTAGTTTCCATCCATACAGATTGAGTATTTCTGCAGCTTCTGTAATTTTTAATGTGTCTATAACATATATCGTGGCTACATGCTATTGCTGTGCTGGAAGTTTTACTGTTTTATGCTTTTTCATGTTGCATTTTCTGGTTGGCAAACATACAGGTTAACATATCTTTCACTGAAATGCCGTGGAAGTAAACTTTTCTTTTTTTCTAATCTATATGCTTGCTTGTAAGAGAAAATTATTTTAAAAATCAAATGCACCTTTAAAAGCTTTGATATTAAAAAACAAAGGTTAACAATTCATAGTTAAGAACGGTATATGTTACTTAAATCTTCCTTCATCTCTCAGACTCTTCAAAAACACTTCTTTTTGCCACGGACAAGCTTAAACTCTTAGCTTTGTGAATGTATTAAATAAAGCATTTGGTAGCATTATCTGAGCTTTTTTTATGTACGTAACAAAGAATTCCCATTCCAGTCTGCTGGCTTAGAGTACGAGCAGAAGAACAGTCTGTGGTTTATTGGGAACAGATGCACTTGGGGATGCCTTCAGGGTGCCAGTCGTTATTATTAGACTGCTAATGTGCTTCTTCTGGCTGCTGCCCAAGAAAGAAGAACAATTAGCTGGCATATGTTAATTTTTGTTTCCCTAACAAATCTCTCCACTGACTAAATGTGTAAAACAAATCCACAAAGAAAGATCAATCAATGCTGTACACATCATTTTCTCCCCATTAAAAAGAGGTTTATCTTAAGAAGTGTATTTGGGATTTGAAAAGGCAGGTGTTACTAAATTATACACAAAATCCAAATTTTCTGTGTTTAGCCACTTGCAGTTGCTCCATACAGATGAAGAACAATTAATATTAGTTTTCTTGCTCAGCTCTATAAATTACTGTATAAAGTGAAAATTACTACAGATTACCCCTTATGAGTATCATTTAAGTATATGGCAGCAATCTTTTTATGTGCTGCCCTGAGTATAAATTCTGCTAATTGGATGCTATTTATGACAAAAGATGTATGGTAAATATGACAGAGGTAATACGAGTTTTTGATAATGAGGAACAGGGCCTTACTGAGGGGAGTAATGAAGGGCACACTGTTAAACAGCTTGCATACATTCTCACCTTTTTTTCCTTTTTTCTACCCTGACACCCACTTTCCAGGGTACATCAGCAATAAGTGACACTGTAATCATAAATTGAAAATGATACTTCCAGAGGAATTGGCAAACTTGACATTTCATTATATTTGTTAACACATGCCACAAATGATTGTTAGTGAGGAAATTCCATTTCCCTCTCTCCATCTCCAATCAGATTTAATTTGAAAATTTTCAGCCTCCTCCGGCTAATTTGCAATTAAGACAATTTTGTTTGAATATGTAGTAATGTCATTACCATTCCACCAAATTAGCAAGGAGACTAAAGGTCAGTGTAAAATTTTCCAGCTGGCTGGAGCCTCTCAGCTGAGATTTGGGACTGGGGAAAAAAAAAAAAACCCAACTCTGGCAGCATCAGAATAGCAACTTATTTTAAGTCTTGTTTGTAGGGGTACTAACATCTTTTATTACATTTGTTGTTGTTATTGTTGTTTCAGCAGGAGCTAGATCTGTTTTACAACAGACCTAAATAATCACCAGCTAGTTTCTATTGCAGGCAAACATACTTTCTGTGAAGTCTGGTAGTACTAGAAGGAGTTAGTCCTAAGTAACATCGCAGCAGATTATTAGATAACCTCTAACAGCATCCTCTAATTAGAGTTCTTATGATACAATTTCATCCTGTAATTAGTTGAGATTGGCTGCTTCCTTTTGCAGCTTATTAGTGGCAACACAGCTGTAGAAGTGAATCCACTCTCATTTGTCAAACCTTTTTAAGTCTCTCTCTCTCTCCCCCCCCCCTCTCTCTCTCTCTCTTTTTTTAATTATTATTCCCCCTCTCTGCTTTTTCTTTGCTTTACTTTTGGGTTTCTGCAGCTCAATTTGGTGTCTAGTGTCACCATGTCTAAGAACATGTTGGAGACATCCCCACAGAGCTTACCTCAAACTCCCACAACACCAACGGCCCCAGTCACCCCAATTACCCAGGGACCCTCCGTAATCACCCCAGCCAGTGTACCCAATGTGGGAGCCATTCGAAGAAGACATTCAGACAAGTACAACATTCCCATGTCATCAGGTAGGATGTTTTGGATCACTACTTTTATTTTGATGTTCCCCAAAATTACGCTATAACTAAAATATTGTAGGGGCAAATTGAGGATGTCGAAGAGGTGATTTTAAAAGAATTTTTTCA
>CM067081.1:189149509-189174509 GCA_034008185.1 Gorsachius magnificus
AAGCTTTTGCAAATGCATGTGGATATGCATTAATATTTATCCAAGCTGTCATAAATGATTTCACATCATAGTGTTGGGGAACATGGTGCTCATGGCAAAAACTTTAAAGTTTAATTATAATATATAATTTTTATGCAGAAGAGGCAAATGTCAGGACTTTTTTATTTTGAGTTAAGTTCTGGTCATTTTTTAAAGTATAGCAGCTGCCTGCATTATAAAGGAGCCATACATTGTCTGGAAGGGCATAGGGGTTAAGTGTAATTCAAAGTCAAAAGATGATGTAAAACTAGAAAGTGCTATGAATATCGGAACATAGTTAATAATGGAAAATAATGAAACGGATTAAAGGAAAAAATAAATGCACAAAACCCTTCTGACCACCCCTACCACTACCCAAAATGAGCTGCTTTGTGTGCGTACATTCATAGCTAATAGACATTTAGAAGTGATTTGTATATGCATGGACTAATAATTTTATTTTTACTCTCCATTTTGCTAGGCTGCACTGGCAGAGAGTAGTTTACCATTGCTCAGTAACCCAGGATTGATAAATAACGCATCCAGTGGCTTACTGCAGGCAGTCCATGAAGATCTCAATGGTTCGCTGGATCACATTGACAGTAATGGAAATAGCAGTCCGGGCTGCTCTCCTCAGCCTCACATGTAAGTGCAGTTAGCATCCTTTCAAGAAAAAAATGCCTTAGTCTAAGACACAATATCACTCAAAAGTGCTTTGGAACATGGTAAGTGAAACATCTGGAACTATATGTTGGAAACTAAACATTTAGATTAAAACATTTAAATAGATGAGTCTTCATTTACTTTGTAGTAAGATTGGTGTAAGCTTTTTTTAAACATCTTCAACTTGCTTACAACCACTGAGTGTAATGGGAGGCTGATGTCTGTGGTCATTTTCACAGCCTGGTTTGTAAGGTAGAGTCAGAATGTTCATGTTGGAATTAGTTGTAATTTTAACTATGAGTCTCTAAACCATTTATGAACTGTAGTGGAGATATTGCCCATTTATATAAACCGTAAAATGCAAAGTTTAACTGTTGCCCACAGTTTACATAGAAGCCAGTAAAGTGTAACTTTTTGCCTGTCGTATAAATCAGTGTAATTACATATTCAAGTTTAATTACTGGTGCGTCTGTATTGGCAAGGTTTATATGTTATATTTTATGCAAGGCTACGATTCCTATTAATATTTAGCAGCTAACTATATCATTAATTACTCTAAAATCTTTCCCCTACCATCTTTTTAATGGAGCTGAGAGAGCGGAAGTATTAAAAATTGATGTATTGTGGATTTCAGAAATGTGTCTGAAGCTTTAGAAATGCCTGGCCTTAATCAGTGGTGTCAAACGTGGCAGTTTCTTGTTTACTAAATAGTAAAACATGTATCTTGGAGGTATTGTTTCCCAGGTTATTTATATAATAATTAGCAGTGTAATATCTAACTAGACTTAGATTTAAGTTTACTGTAGGATGATTTTTAATGTGTATGTACAATTATGGTCTCTCTTTCTCTGTGTTTCAAATAGCTGATCTGATTTGCCTTTTTTCTTTCTACTTTCTCGGTCACATTTTCAATGTTCATTTTAATTTCCAGAGTGGGATATTAAGCAGTAACAGTAATTGAGACCAAGCTCCCTTTTTACTTACGCTCTGGTGTGTGGAGAATCCATTTTGATCTGACCTTTTTTAGGGGAAATATTTTACCAAGTTTTTCTTCTTTTGTTTGGCATGTTAATATATCTATGGTCACATAGAAATGTTTATTGTCATGCATTTAATTGTTTTATTGCACATTTATTCTACTTGCCTTTGAAAATAATACGCTGTGAACATTCATGTATTTTATCAGGTTCCAAACCATTACTTTTTCAAAATGGAAAAATTTGTCTTTTGGAAGTGTCTTTAGATGTATTAAATAATACAAAAGAAGTAATAAAACTTGAAGTAGAAAGAACATGAATATATGCTCTTGAGAGTAACACTACTCTAAAACAAGTAAAGTGAGCAATCAGACAAAAGTTTTTATATCCCATGCTTTATGCTATCAACCATGCAGTGGGTAGCTTGAGGCCTTTTACTTTTAGCAGTTCTCCTGAGTATGCTAATGCTCTCTTCCTGTATAAAATGCCAAGACAATAAAACTTTAAAGAGCAAACAAGAGTTAGATCATGTGTGTTAAAAACAGCTGCTTTACAGAAAAGAATGACACTTGCTATTAAAGTTGTTTTGTAAGTGTTTGGCAGATCTGTTTACATATCCTGTGTACTGTCTGCCATTCCGCTGGATAAACTGAGATATCTGTGCATATGATTATGTAGCTATGGCTACATTTATAGCTGTGTTTATAGCTAAATACAGTATATTGTAGCAGCTCTTGCCTATAAAAAAGGCAAATAACTTGAGTTACACCCTAACTCAAGATTCAGTGCCTCTCATTTCTGTGATACCTCGTTTGTCAAAACCAGCAGTTTTGGGACTTGCCATGGTGACTGTTTTGAAACTTATGACTGCGTGTTGCTCAGCTCTTGATAGATTGAAGCAACAGACTGTAAATGCACTGAGATACCACCGGAGAAAGAGGTCAGGCTCATTCATCCCTTGCGCCAAATTTAGTGCAAGACTACTGGGCTTCTGTGAGACCACGAACTGTCATCCAAAAGATACAGGCTATGACTAGATACCTGCTCACTTGTGAAATTTTTGCCTTTTCCTTGCTGAGAGAGACAAGAATATGAAAAAGGGAATGAATGCAATCTGCAAGGAAAAGTCAAGGAAGGGAAAGGCTTATGCAGGAGGCAGAGGACCAAGGAAGAAGAGAGGCCTCTTCCTTGTTTCCATGACCATGTTGACCAGGGCCCCTCGTTTTTGGTAAAGAGCATTACTTTGAGAAAAGAACATGAGACAAGAACATAGGGAAAGCATGACAGAAGTAAACCAAGTAGGAATATGGCAAACAATGAAGAGAAATGTTAAATTTTACATTACCTACACAGTTTACATAATCCCAGGGTTTTTTTAAATGAAATAGTTAATACACTAGAAGAAAATATATTTTTACTGCCACAGGCATCCACTTACTTGTAGCTTCCTGAGAGGGTTCACCCAGGAATTCTGGGTGTTTCTCCCCCAGAGAAATGTTCTTGGGGGAGTCATAATTACTGCACTCACCTATAACGTAGGTGGCTCCATTAATCTCCAGGTAAATTAAACCTCCATCTCCTGATTCCCAGGCAAGCGTACTAGCCACACCACCAGGAATATGCTGAGCAATTATGTTGCCTACCATCTTGAAGGTGGCTCACAGCCAGGAGCGATGGAGCATGGTCTTAGGGAAAGAGGCAGGAGGTTGCATGCAATTTAGAGATCAGAGCATTCAATTGGGAAGGAGCAAAGTTTGGATACTAGACAAGCTTCCAGGGAGAGACATTTGTTTGGTATTAGAGCATCAGCAGGAAATGCGAAAAAAGTCCCAATGACAGTGTCAAAGCCAAGCATCTCAGTTAGGCATTTCTGATTTTGTAATGTTTGTATTAATTTTTTAGCATAAATTAATTTTTTATAAACATAATGAAAGTGTGTGTGTGTGCAGTAGTCAGTATTTCTGTGTTTTGAACATGAGAACATTATCAGAGAAATTTCTTTCTGTTATTATGATACTTTAGCTACTCAGTGTCAGAAAATGGGGAAATTATTCCAGTCTTTGGATTTGAACCTGGTACTTCACATCCTGGTTTTCAAAACAGAGTAGTAAGAGCAGTTAAGAGTTATCAATCTACCCATCTGTGGACAGGTATCTCACATAGGTGGGTGAATCACCTTACTTAGAAAATAGTCTCTGTTCATTGACTAGAGAAAGATGGTAGGTATTTAACTTCAACTCAATGTATAACATGTAAATGCTTGTTAAGTGTAGTGAGTGGCACTTTAAAAGCTCTACAGTTTTTGTCTTGGGTAATGATATATAATCTGCTTCATTTCTTACACTTCTTGAACACTTAAAAATACTGCAGTAAGTTTTAGGTGATCAGTATAACCATGGCCTGGTAGTTGGGATATCTCCTGTATTAATAATTATGTAAAGCATCTAAAATTTTATGCTGCTTGCCTCCCAGTTCCCATTCCCAGTCAGATGAAAGGTGGTAATTCCATGATCTGGTATGCAGCATCTCACTAGTGGGATCGCAAATTCCAGGTTTACTTTCTGGGCTTTAGCAGCATTACATCCAAGTTCTGTCTTTGATTGGTCTTCAAATCCAATTCCTGGTAGGTTGACATGGGCACCAAGTACTCCCTTAACATAAATTTTCACTGAGAAAACATTTTACTTATTATGGGCATATATGTTCTGTTCAGAATTCCAACTTCCTCTAATACCAGTTGTCAACAATCGATGTCAGGCAGGTATCTTTTAATTTAAATCAAAACTTAACAGGCTTGTTTATTCCTTCTTTTTTTGAACTTGGGCTACTTCTCCAAAATTAGTGTGGGTTTTAGCTGATAAGCAACAGGTTTCAAAGTGACAAACACACAGAAGGTATTTTGTATACAAAAATTCATTATTTATGTAGGACTAGGTGCTGCTAATCTTGCATAACAATTGTACATGGATTTAATTAGAAGATCTGGAGTACAGTATCTTTGGGGTGTAAATGCAGACTTCCGAAGTAAAAAAAGAAACTGCAAGCCTCTGAACAAGTGCAATTAAAGCTGCATGGTTGTGGTGAACTTTGGAAAAACTTTTGTCATCCCTGAAGAAACAACATATTGGACAAGACATGGAATGACAGTTAGGGACAATAATGACAGTTCATGCAGTAGTGATAACACAACTTTTTTTTTAACCTGCATGTCATAGCCAGTATACTGCTGAAGAGTTTTGGAGGGATCAAACTCTCTTGCAAATACACCAGAGACAGGAAAAATAATAGCACAAAGTTGATGTCGTTATGATCCTGATGTTCATTTAAGAATCTAAATTTCTTGTCCACGTGTTCATGTTTTGGCAAATGCCTCATACAAAATGCCATTTTACCTCATTATATAAACTTGGGGGGAAAAGGTAAAATTTTAATCTGCAAAGCTGTTCATAGAAGTTAAGTCATCAGAAAACTCAGAAAATTGTAGACTGAGAAATATAGTCTCACCATGGGAAACAATGGGGTGGTTATGCCATTCCATTAGAACTCACTGCAGCTCATTAAATAAGGAGTGGGAGGAGTTAGCAAAGGAGACAGGGAAGGCAAATATCCTACTGGTAAGGTTTTGTGGAAGGGGGCTGTTGTCACAGTTTTCTCCCTGCTCATGCTGTATGAGAGTATAGACTGAGGATAATGCAACTAGTCTCTTACATCCTCAGTTGACTTATGAAAATAATCTAGTTCCTAACAGCAAATCCAGAATCCTGGAGATAATGGATATCATACTAATTTCTAGAATTTTAATTGTTGATTGCTTTTTAAAAGCAGTGAAAACCAAAAATAATTTTTGAGTCACTTAAAAAAAATTCATATATTCTCGTCTCGTATGTGACTGTGTTCTGCTGTTGTAGTGTTGTACTTTGCAAGACGAGAATTGTTTGAAACCAAATGTCAAGGCACACACACATCCCATGATCTTTAAAGCTGTTTCTAGAAAATGTTGTGTTAGGTTGTTGTGAGAAAGAGTAACTTTTGTCCAAGTGAACAAGAGTAAGAGTCAATCTGAGATGAATTAGAAAAATGAGCTTATCCAGTGTAGTCCTTCGTCTTCAATTCTGTCTGTGAAACGGTGAGTTCCATCCATCTGTGGCTTCAGTCTCCTTTTTCTTTGTATTCTGCTGTTGTTCCCAACCCTACTCCTTTACCTTTCCCACTCTTGCCCTGACTGGATCATTTCTCTCTGCAGTTCTATCTGCATAATCATCAGACTTTTTTTTTTCCTCAAACTTTTTTATCTTTAAATTTTATTCCCAGAGGCAAATATGATTATTCTACTCTAAGATCATTTACTTTTGAGGTGCTTCAGTTTGAAAGCATTCCATTGTCAGGTCATTCCCATATCTGATTATTCCAGTCCCCCACTGTTAAGCTTTCACACCACTTACAGTAGGTTACCTATCATTCCAGTTTTAATCCCTTTCATTCCCTTGTTTCTTTAACTTCATAATGTTCCAGTCCCCTGTCTTACCTTTCCTTTTTTTGGTTATCATTGCATTGTCCCATTTCATGATCTCTTTGCATTTACCTTAGTGGCTTGTTCTGTTCCAGGAGACTGCTATGATCCAAGTCTCTTGTTCATTGTATAAGACTTGACATAGTGTATAAGCAAATAAACTCTCCAAACATATCAATTAACAGGGATGTAACAGGCATTATTAAATAGGTGAGAAGCATGTAATTGAGTGGATGAATGTGGTAGCAATTGTACTATTTCTGGATATCCTTGTTCATCAAAAATGTTCTACCTAATCACATGATATTTTAATGCCTGTATAATTTAATTTCACACATTTTTATTCAGAAATGGGCAAAGAGACTTTGTGACAACAATTGATTTTTATTTTTATATGAAAAGAAGAACAGCTAGGAAACATAGGATCTTAAAGGTTATAGCTTTTGCTTGAGCATACTCCCATTGAAAGAAGCTCTATTGTGAGAATATGCAATGAAATAATTTTGGCTTTGCCTAGCACTGCAAAGCATCTGAAAGTGACAGGCAAGTCCAGCAATCCAACGCTTTATCATACTATTTTCTTGCCATTTACCTTTTTTTTTGCCTTTACTGATTGTATGGATTATGTGACAGTAAACTCTTTTGAGTTGTGACACTATCTCCCTACTTCTGCACAGAGCCACTCACACGTGGGCACTAATGGAAAAAATAAGCAATGATGTTTTGATTAATAATATTTTCAACCATTCCCATTGACATAACTTTTCACTTGAATATTTTCCTAACTGTTTATATTCTCCTTTTTTTTTTCTATTTTGCATTACTTTACTTTTCAGTCCGTTTGTCCTCTACGTTTTGCTTCTGTTCATCAATTTTCTTATCTTTCAAGACTGATGTTCCAGTCCTTTATCTTTTCTCTTCAGCTTCTTAAATGTTACATGTCTTACTTTGGATCAGAAGTTGCTATTTCTTCTTTACATTATTCCAGCCCCAATTGTTGCACTTCTACATTCCCAATGGTTTAAAAGTCTAAATGCCTTCAGCTGAAAAGTGTCAGATCCCCATAGCATGGCTTGTAGAAGTTGGTAGGCTCCTGTGGGGTTTCATAGAATCTTTTTGGAAGCTGTCTTGCTGAAAACTTTGTGGTACTGCTGTCATGAATTCTCAATGTATGGGCAAGGTATTTATGCTTTTCACATAGCAGGTCTGTATCAGATAAGGCAGCATCTTAAATATTGCTACAGATGTTAAAAATGTGTTTGAAGTTGTGCAACTAAATGTCTGAATGTGGTTGTGTAACTCTTAAATTTAGCTCACAGGGGATTACTGTCTTTGTACAACACAAAAGCTGAGATGCAATTTACGCTGTATTTCTAAAATTGCATGTACAGTTACAAATGTAACCACTTTTGATAATTGCATTTGGATTTTGAGTAACTGTAATATTATAAGCCAAAATTTTTGAAAGTGGACTCTAGATAACTTCTTGTAAATACACATGTCCAAAATGTGCCTTTACATTTACATACCATGTAAAGAGTTAAATAAAAACATATCCAATCAGTAATGTTTATACCAGTATTTTAAATTATGATCCATAAAGCCAAGCAAAGATTCATTGAAAAATATAGGATGTTAAGCTGAGGAAATGTTATAATTTGACTATTATTTAGTCTTTAGAATTTCTAGAAAACTCTAGGCACTTTACACATTTTAAAAGATGAAAAATTTCAATGCACTTTTTTTTTTAAAGACTTTATAGAAAGACTTCATCTCAGTGTGAAAACCCATGTGTAGGTCACATTAAAGTAATCAAATCTTGAGATGACTAAAGATGTGATTATACCTGGTAAAGTCCATGTACAAAAGCAGTGTTCACAATCTTCTGGCAAAGTGCAGTTGGGAAAATGTGCTCTTGGCATCTAACAGCAGTCTATGATTTAGAACAGTGCTGGGAGTGCATATGTGGAGTACAGACCCAGATGTAGTCTCTGAGTTATAAATGCAGGTTTTCCAGTGGTTTTCTCCAACTAAACAACAAAATTAAATGTATATCTTAAAGTAGGCTGAACAAATCCAGTAGTCTTCTTTCTTTACTGTCATGGTTTAACCCAGCAGGCAGCTAAACACCACACAGCCATTTGCTCACCACCCCTGACCCCCTGGTGGGATGGGGAGGCAACTGGGGGGGAAAAAAGTGAGATTCATGGGTTCAGGTAAAGACAGTTTAATAGGACAAAAAAGGAAGGGAAAATAATAATATTAATGATGATGGTAAAAGAACATACAAAATAAGTGATACACAATGTAATTGCTCACCATCTGCTGACTGATGCCCAGCCAGTCCCCCAGCAGTGGCCCCCTGGCCAGCTTTCCTCTAGTTCATATACTGAGCATGACATCATATGGCCTGGAATAGCCCTTTGGCCAGTTGGGGTCAGCTGTCCTGGCTGTGCCCCCTCCCAGCTTCTTGTGCACCCGGCAGAGCAGGGGAAGTGGAAGAGTCCTTGACTTAGTGTAAACGCTACTCAGCATCAACTAAAACATCAGTGAGTTATCAAAATTATTCTCATACTAAATCGAAAACACAGTACCATGCCAGCTACTAGGAAGAAAATTTACTCTATTCCAGCCGAAACCAGGACATTTACTTAGACTTACCAAGTTAATTTGTTCCACTGTACCTAATAATAGAGGTTTAATGAAGTTGCAGATCCTTGATATGATCATGGCCACTCACTAACCCTTTTCAAAGTCTTCCATAAGCTTCTGATTGAGATGAATAACGGGAAATGTTTCTTTGATGCAGTATTATGCTGTGATAGTAGTGCTCTGGGTAATTAGGGACTTCCCCCAACTTGATTTTTATTTTTTCTTTATTTTTCCCCTCCTTTTCTTCATTCCTTGCAAATTTGGGGTTTTCAGACATTACAGCTGTGGTGGTTTGACCCTGACTAGACGCCAGGGACCCACCAAAGCCGCTCTATCACTCCCCTCTAACCGGACAGAGGAGAGAAAAATAAATCAAAAGGCTCGTGGGTCGAGATAAGGACAGGGAGAGACCATTTTATCAGTTACCATCATAGGCAAAACAGACTCAACTTGGAAAAAAAAATTAATTTATTATCAATCAAAATCAGAGAAGGAGAGGAGAAAAACTGCTAGATCTTAAAAACCTTCCCCCCACCCCTCCCTTCTTTCTGGGCTCAACTTCACCCCCAGTTTTTCTACCTACACCCCCCAGCGGCGCAGGGGGACGGGAATGAGGGTTGAGGTCAGTTCATCACACGTCGTCCCCGCTGCTGCTTTTTCCTAGGGAGAGGATTCTTCCCCTGATCACGCATGGGGTCCCTCTCACGGGAGACAGTCCTCCACAAAATTCTCCAATGTGAGTCCTTCCCACGGGCTACAGTTCTTCACGAACTGCTCCAGCATGGGCCCATAATTTCCACGGGGTGCAGTCCCTCAGGAGCAGACTGCTCCAGCATTGGGTCCCCTGCGGGGTCACAAGTTCTGCCAGCAAACCTGCTTCGGCGTGGGCTCCTCCCCCCATGGGTCCGCAGTGGCTTGCCAGGAACTTGATCTGGCGCAGGCTTCCCACGGGATCACAGCCTCCTCCCTTCGGGCATCCACCCTGCTCGGGCTGCAGGTGGAGATCTGGTCCCCCGTGGGCCTCCATGGACTGCAGGACAGCCTGCCTCACCATGGTCTTCACCATGGGCTGCAGGGGAATCTCCGCTCTGGCGCCTGGAGCACCTCCTCCCCCTCCTTCTTCACTGACCTTGGTGTCTGCAGGGCTGTTTTCTCTTGCATCCTCTCACTTTTCTTCTCTCTCCAGCTACTGAGACACAGCAGGTTTTTTTTCCTTCTTAAATACGTTATCACAGAGGCGCTTCTACTGCTGCTGATGGGCTTGGCCTTGGCCAGTGGCGGACACAGGGAAAACTTCTGGCAGCTTCTCACAGAAGCCACCCCTGTAGCCTACCCACTACCAAGACCTTGCCACAGAAACCCAATGTAACAGCTGAAAAACGTTCTCTGAGCTTTTATCTCCTCTTGTTCTAAGAACACAAGAAAGAACCATGTCATAAAATTCCTCTCCTAAAATTATCCTAGTCTGTCTCAAATTTGGTAGCCATTGTGGAACTTCATTTCTTTGGTTATTACAAGCCACATTCCAATTTCCAGACTAAATCTATTTCAATTTAGTTTCACTGATATATGTTCTAGCTTAAAGTCTTTCTTGCTCTTCCTCTTTGTTTCTCAAATGTGTTCTAGAGGGCACACTGCGAACTTTGAATCTTCATTTTGGTAGGCCAAACAGGCTCTTTCTGATACAGCAGACTGTCCATTCTTCTCATCTTTCTAGTAGCCATTCCATAATACCACTCAGTTTGGATTTATTCTCATGTGCAGGTGTCAACAGAGTTTTTCAAAGCATTCCAGACATAGTCGTATATAATGTGTTTCTTCTTTCTATCTGTTCCTATGGGGAAAAAAAAATATTTTAGCTAAATTCTGTTGTGGTTTATTTTTGTAGTATGATATTAAAGGAGGGACTGGGGGCACTGTTGTGCTAAGTGCTGTATAAAGGCAAAACAAAAAGGATTTTTAAACCCTTGCACCGAACTCTTCCAGTCTTTAGGTAGTAACTGAATTGTTCAATTTCTGAAAAGCATCTTCAGTTGTAGTTTGAATGGAAGCTGGATATTGCTTACTCTACTGTCCCCACGCAGAATAGCATCAGGTTTTGTTTAGAGAAGTGTTTGAGACAATGCCATTGGCATTAGACTGCACTATAGGTACATTAAACCAAAAGGTAAACCATGACTGGTAGCAGTGAAATACTTTGAGATGAGCACCCATCAGGTAGTGTTCTGTTACTATGCATGCCCTTTGTTTCATGGCATCATGAAAGAAATAATTATTCTTTTGTATCAATCTGGAGTTACTGGAATTATGATTTAAAATGTACTTTTGTATATTTACGGATGTAATAATGAAAAACATACTGCGCTGTATATATATCATTTGGCTGGAATATATTGCCCTGTGAAGCAGAAGTCTGCATTAAACACAGGCCAAAGTATGCAGTTAAGAGGCAGGATATGTTAACCTAGGCTCTGTGATATCTCGGGTATCTCCTAATCAGCTCAGTCTGCAGGCAGACTATATTTGTGTTTTCTTGCAGAGGCCATACAGATATAAGATATTCTTCAGACATGTTGCCCTTCACATCCAAATCTTGAATCTGTAATAGCTTAAAAATAGGAGGCATGGTTAGTATTCACGTGTTGCTAACAATTTGGTGAAATGTTTTGAGAAAAGTTAGAATAAGCTTGAAGTGTTACACATGAGAACAATCTGGTGTAAATATGAGGTGGTGATAACTGGACACGCAGTCCTTCTTAAGACTAGAAATTGTAGCAGTTCCCCAACTGAACGTGCACTGACAAAGGTACGTGATTGTGAAAGCATACTTAACAGGAATGTTGTATGTACAAGTAAGCTCTGCCCGCCACCCAGTTTTTCTGATTGGCCTTTTCTGAAGACCGAGGAAGGACTAAAAATACTAGCTTTGTTTAGAAGAGAGAAACTGAGTGGGAAAATGATGACAGTCTTCAGAATGCTGTGCAGAGAAGATGGAAATGAACTTGCCCATTGGGAACAGAACAAGAAATAATTGATCAGTATTTCAGCAAGAAGAGTCAGGACAGACACCAGAAAAAAATAAAACCTTTCTGACTGTAGGATCATTAGGTGCTGGTTTGTGTACCAGCACAGAGACTGTGGAACTTCTGATACTGGAGGCTTCTAAGAGCAAATTAGAAGTGGCCGAAAGTGGTTTAGGTTTAAATGATCCTACTTTGGGATAGGGGATGAAGATCCTCTATGATCTCTTGAGGACCCTTCCAACCCTATTTTCTTTGATTCTTACAATAAATCTGGAAGAATTAAGTTTTTTTCATGTCTTACTAGAGGCTAGCTGAGGTTGTCCAAGTCCATTTACTTTGTAATCTGGAACAGCTGTCATAGCTAAATATCTTTAAGCACTCTTATTTTTAAGATTGAATGAACCTTGGTCTTACAGAAAAATATATAGTGAGTGTAAGATTCAACTAATGTAAGAAATGTCAGCTGGGGCAGTGCAGACAGTCCTACATGGGTCAGTTTGACCCATTTGTCCCTGCCAAGTGTGACATTCAGTTCTACTTGTTAAATGCTACCATCAACTATTTGGCAAAAAACATATTGAAGAGCTGGCTTCCAGGCTTATTCTAGCAGGCAAAGCTAGTCATCACTTCTAAGTCCTAGCTCTTAAACACTGAAAAAATAAAATAAAAGATCAATGCACCAAGAAACTTAGCATATGAAAAGGAAATATTTTGGTAGCGTTCTGCTGCAAATTTTGAAACATACCCATCAAGCATACCTATCAATCAACGCTTTCAGTTCCAGACAGTTCCAGAAGAAAAAGTGTACCATGCCCAGGTGTAAGTGTAATGCTCTTTAATCCCTTGCTACTGCATTAGAACAAAATGATTAGGTGCCACTGTGCAAAAATGTTGATGATTCACTTGTAAAATCTCACAAAACTGTGCTGGAAGTGTTAGTTAAAAGGTATTATTTTCAGCATTTTTGTCCCACACTATCTATCTGATCAGCTATATGTTTTCCAACATAGCAGAATTTTATTGATTTAAAAGTTTTCAAGAGAAATAGGAAAACAATTTTATCTAGTCTGTATTTATACCAAGTTATATAAAAAACACACATAGCACAGTCCAAATTCTTGCTCAGCTTTTCCTGGATCATTGAATAGCTTTCCAGATTTTGCCTAGAAAACTTTTGCCTGCTCTAACCCACAAATAACACTGAGATATTTAGTTGTTGCTGCTAAGTTTCTGTGTAACAGTACAATTTTTAAAACTTCCCAACCATTAGATACTACAGAGCATGCCAGATCCATAACCTCTTTTCTTAAACTTTGTTGTTTTCAGGCTTGCTCTTTTTCAATGGTTCTTCAGCAACCCCAAAAATGTTCAGACACTCAAATCTCTAGTATTTCGTCATTTTCCTTTGAATTTTTACCTTAAAAACTTCTGTGCTCTTTCTCCCTAATCCTTTTCTTTGTTTAGCATGTTAACTTTTGATGTTTGAACTAGATGCAGTTGACAGTTTGAAAGACTTTAGAGGCCTGTGCCCTAAGCTAATTCCTAGTCAAGGTTCTACTTTTTTGTGGTTCTATCACAAAGAAAATACATTTACTTAGACACCAAAGGGAGGAAGCCAATGTCAAGGATGGGAATTTCAGTGACTCACTAGAATCAGAAAATCTATGTTAATATCATCTTCTTAAACTCAATTTCTAAAAATTTTGGTCCTGTAAGAAGGGCTAGTGGTGCCTGAGTTTTGAGCCTCATTTGATACTTAAAGAAAATATATGGTTATTATGTTGATTTTCCAGAAAGATCCTTTTTTATCTACAGTTCAAAGATTTCATCTGATTATTTTTGTAATAATTATTATTCATAGCTGATAACATATCAATGCAGACAGGGTATCCCTATTTATTGTCTTGACATTTTCTTGCCAAGTTTAAAAAAAACAAACAAAAAAACCCATGAAGACACAGTCAATTTAATTACCAGTTTCATGATCTAAAAGAAATTTATGTTTTTATTACCCATTTTTAATCAAAGCTATCTTTTTGTTGTTATTGTTAAAGGGAAATGAAATTGTCATGTGGGTATCAACAAATCTGTCAATTTATTCTCTAGGAATTCCTGTCTACAAAAGCTCATTTCTTTGTACAAAACTAAAAGGAAGAGGAGGACATATTTGGTTGTTGGGGGGTTATTATTTTCAACATTTTTTCAACTCAAACTCATTAATATAAAGCTGCAATTCTTCAGAAACTTGTTTTTCATGTTTTCATTCTGATTTGCCACCAATGTCCATTTTCAAACTGCTTAGAATAGAAACTGCAAGTTTTATCTGTCCCTAATTTAAAGTGAACCAGTTTGTATTTTGATGTGCTTGTGCAGGGCCAGAGTGGTAGGACAAGAAGCACCAAAAAACTATCTCCAGCCACTTTAGGAGCAAATGCATTGGTGTATTTTGTAACTAAGCAGCACAAAATCATCCCTGAGTTGGGAAGTGCCTATGGTATAGAAAGGAAAAAGGAGAGGTTTGCTGCTAATCTCCATGAATTAATGGCTGGCTGGCTTCTGCAGTGTGAGGGTCAATATCTGTTAAAATACCTTCCTGTAGAGTAAAGACAGGTGGCATCTCAGAATCACGGAATATTTATATATTTTAATCCTATTAAAAATATTTAATAAATTAAAAAACCACAGCTCATTAGCTGTGTAACTTACTGAGGATTTTAAAAACTTTTCTTTAGCAGTCGCTCTGTGCCTTTTTATCATTAGAAGAAATTAGTAGTGGGATAACTGTCATGACAAAATGATCATAAATATGCCATATTAAATTGGGTGACTCTTCAGTAGGGGTAAGGTGAAGTGTGAACATTTGCTTTTTTCCTAGATTTTCCTTATTTCCATATTTCTAGTATATCACTTATACCTCCAAGCCTCTACTCCTCTTGTGTTGACTTCAGTGGCAGCTAAATTAAATTGGTTCAAAGTACTCCTGTCATTTTTAATGTTTCCTCCTACAGATGTGTTTACCCTGCTATAGATCACTTCTGTTGCTCTTTTCTAGACTCTGCTATATTGGTTTTGAGACAAGTAATAGCTAAAAGGTAGTCAAGTACATTGAACATACTAGTTGAAGTGAGAGCCTGCTATAAATACATAAATACGTTTTATATTACTGTCACTGTCATTATTCTCTCCTAATTAGTCTAGCATACTGGGCTTTGACTTCTTAAGCAGAGGCACCATTGAAGGATTCATCATAACATATATTTTCCAAGCGGTTACAGTAGATAGATGTATATGGGTAGTTTATTTTCTTTCTTTTATTTGTCAACAGTAAATTGATCTGCCATGGATAGTCAGCTTTGTTATTCTTTCCACAGTTAACTTTACATATGACTAATCTAAATATATTGTGTTGTTACCTCCATGTGTATCAGCTTCTGGGGTATTCATAATTATATTCAAAATAGAAATCAAATGTAGTATCTTAGAGTATTCCTGCTGGTAACCTACCTCCATGCTGTGAAATAATCTTTTGTTCTTCCTTTATCTAACTAGTTTTGTTACTGGCAAATCTTTACATCTAATTTGAGTTAGAGTTCTGAAGTTTCTCACAGGAATTTGCAAAATAAAATACATCCATCAGATCTCCTTGTTTACTGTTCTGTTACTCTTAGAGGCCTTGTGGGGCAAGTAAAATTAGTGGTCTTATATTTGTTATTCCACCTCATTTGTCTAGTAGAAAAATACATGGTTCACTCTATGTTTCACCTTTGGTTGTTCCCCCTTCTCCCCAAGCGTTCTGTCAGATGCATTGCATATTTCACTTATATCTTCTGCTGTGAATAAACTTCACAAGTGAAATCTTGGCCCTAATCAAATGAAGGGGAATTTTGCCATTGATTTAAAGGAGATCTGGATTTCATCCCAGGAAACAATTTGTCTTCATGTCTTTGGCTTTCCCTCATTTCTTATTCTGCTTTCAGTCACTCCTAATCACTCCTAATCTCCATCTGATATTTCTTGTGACTGCTTACAGCCCCACTTCTCAATTTTAGTTCATTAAAATCATTCTTCCCAAATAAGACAAGGAGTTCTTCCAGATCTGAAATCTTTTTATGAGATCTTTGAAAATTTGTACAGCCTTAGTAGTCTACAACATGAGCAAAATTGCTGATGTTGAAATCCGGAACCTTTTTATCTGTGCAAATACAAGCAAGAAAATATTTCTGAGTTGTGGCAGGACTAATTGGGAATGCCCTGTTAACCAGTAAGTTTCTAAGTGATTTTTTTAAAAAGGTTGGGGGTTTTTGGAGGGTTAATAAGAGTGTAATGTCTTAATATTTTCTCCTATCTCTATTCCCCTAAAAATCTAAAAGATACAGATAAAATCACCTGTTCTTCTCTTCTGGGATTTTTGTCATGAAACTGCTTTCTTAATCCTTTGTACCTCCTTTTCAGACACCCTTATTGCCTGTGGCATATTCTTCCCTTTAAAATAGCACCATGAGTTCACTTAGTTCAAATTTTCAGATAACAATGAGTATCTTCCTGCTCTCCCCCTCCCCCCGATGTTAGAAGTACATATGCACTCAGAGTAGCTTTCCTCTGACATGTTCATGCTAGAACTTCACATCCAATTAATAATTTTTCTTGCCTTTTACTCTGGTCTTCCATTTGCAATACCTGAGCATTCTCTGATTTCTCCCGTGACATAAGAATATGATGGGACCTATCCTGTTTAACATCTTTATTGGTATCCTGGAGGATGGACCTCTTCCTCATCAGGTTTCCAGATGACATCAAATGAGGGGAAGGAGTTAATATATATAAGGGTAGGATAGCCATTCAGAGGACCAGTATGGGCTGCAGGACTGGGCCAAGAGGAACTTTAGGAAACACTATGCTCTGCACTGAGAAAGGAAGATCCCCTTGCAATGATCCACACTTGGATGGCCTGGCTGGGGAGCTGCTTTGCTGAGAAGTCCGTGGGTGTCTTGGTAGAGAGCAAGCTGAGCATGAGCCAGTAGAGTGCCCTGGCAGCTGAGAAGGTCATCAGTGTCCTGGGCTGTATTAAGTGCAGCAGAGGGCCAAGAGACTGAGGGAAATTATCCTCCTCAGCACTCATCAGACCACACCTGGAATGTTGTGTCCAGTTTTGGCAGTAAACTGGATTGAGTTCAGCAAAAGGCCACCAAGATGATTGGAAGCAGAAACAGTTGCCATGTGAGGAGAGGCTGAGGGAGCTGAGCTTGATCAGCCTGAAGAGGCAGCTTGGAGGGGGACTTAACCCTACAGGGAGATTAGCAAGAAGATGGGGCTAGGCTCTTCACTGGGTTGGTAGACTGAGAGACAGTGGGGATAAGTTAAAATGAGAGATTCAGACTGGGTATGAAGAGAACTCTTCCTCATGAGGACAGTCAGGCAGTGAGTGGGGCAGTTGCCAAGGAAGTTGTATAGGCTACATCCTTGGAGGTTTTTGAGACCCAACTGGCTAAAACCCTGAGCTGCCTGGTCTGACCTTGTAGCTGTGCCTTCTTTGGGCAGGAGGTTGGCCTAGAGATCTCCTGAGGCCCCTTTGACCTGAAGTATCCTGTGATCCAGGAGCGTATTCCCATAAAGACAAAACAATGAGAGAATGAGCAGAAGCAACCAAGCTTTTTAGCAATCAAGCTCAAGAAGAAAGATGCTCTGGATTCTGTTTTACAGATACCAGTGAAGTCATATCAGGTGCTTATTGAAGGGAGGGATCTTACAAATAGCAACAACTTGAGTTTACATCTTTTTCAGGTATCACAAAGGAAAAGCTGTGTTTGCAAGACCAGCTTTGTGCAGTTGTTGATGATGGGGTTTGTGATTTTTTTTCCCCCCAGAGGGACTCACCTACCTTTTATCTTAAAATAATTGAAGGGAAGTCACAAAGAACACTAGCTTCTTTTACAGTGACTGACAAATTATATCAACACCTGTTATAAACAGGAAAGCAAGTCTCTAGTCTTGGAAGTTGTAAAAGCAATAACAGACTTACACATAGTCATTCTTACTTGCTCCTACACCTTACTTGATGTGCCAGAGGCACTTTGTGACCATTGATCATTAATTCCATCTTATGCCATCTCCTCTAAGTAATGAACTGAAGAAGACAAACTTTAGTGGCCTGATTAATTATTCCAGTGCACTCTTATCTCCTGTCAGAGTCCATAGTAGTGCCTGCCAGCTAGGGCTGTTGCCTCTGCTTTCCATCACCAAGTCAGTGCAACTCCCAGCTCTACCACAAGAGACTTGAAATCCTTAGTGATGGATAAGATGATAATAATGGAAAAAAGTACATTTTGAAGGTAATTTTTGTGCTTCAGTGTTGCATTTGAGAGAAGAAAAGGTTGCTACTTCCCTTTTTGTCTCAACATGGCTCTTGGAGGGCCCAGGGTGGAAGGGTGTAATTTGAAAGTGGCAGGTTGACAAAGCATATCCAGAAACACTCCCACTGAGGAGCCATGCTTCTGTAGGAATCACATTTCCAGTCATCTTCCACCAGGATGCTGTAGCTTGACTCCCTCATTAGTGAAATGAGGTAGTGTAGCCTCAGCTGCCTGACAACGATATGTGACAATGGGACCTTCCTCCTTTTCTTGCTTGAAGCTGGAGATTTACATGTAGGCATTATTTGAGCTAGAAATAATAGCATTTCTTCAGCATTTCAGTATATGTGATAAATACATGGGGGAAGTGATTCCTGATGTTCAAGGAAAAATAATAATGGATTCTGTGACAGTTGTAGTATTACTGAATTTGTATTTAATTACTCATCTAATACGCTTTCTTCCCTTTCTCAATATTTGGATTAGTATCTCTGTAAATGGCTGTACATATTCATGTCAATAAACAGTTCACTTCTACTTAAGAAAAATAATAAACTTTTTATAATAGCGTGAAATTGCAAAGAGACAAAGTAATAGAATTAGATACATTGAAAATACTGTAGGATTTGAGGATTTGTCTCCATTTGCCTACCAAGGCATAAATATAAAAATTCTAGATCTGAAACAGTGGACTGGAAAGGAGAGCTTTTCTTTTTAAACTTCTGTAGAATATCCTACAGACCTAGAGCTGTACTGGCAAGATGTGATTACAGCTCTTCCTGAGGGAATACTAGTCCAGATCTACTAAAAACAAACAAACAAATTCCAGACAAACAGGTCAGTTACTATGTCATTTTATCAAATAATATTTGGTGAAAAATGTTTTTGTAGAAAAGTCTAATGAAAATCACAGCTTTGAAAATACTAGGTCAGACAGAAATAAAAGTTGTAAATAATATATGTTTCAACAGGTGAAACACTTTTTTTAGAAAGCCAAGATGCTTCAGATAAAGACTAAAAATGTTCTTCACATACTAAAATATAGATATGTACAGAAAGAATTAGTTTGGCCACAGTATTCTGTATGCTTTAGTATCTTACCTTGTTGACTTAGGCACAAAAATGTTCAGACTTCCACAGTTTGAAGAATTTTGTAGCTTTGGATCTTTTTAATATCTTCTCCCAAAGTACACACAGAACGCTTCGTGTAACTGAATCAAAATTGCACTTTAGTTCAGGATGCCTACGGCATGAAAGAATTGAGAGCAGTGCAGCTAATAAGTAAAAATGTAAATAAACATTTCAGGTGTCTAATGTAAAACGTTATGCTGGAAATGTGGAGATCTAGGAAAGGTACTGTGTAACACAAATCTAAGGTTCTGGTTTGTTCTTTACATATACTGAAGCGTAGTCAATGTAATGGAAGTAAAGATAGTGGAGGAATAGTACAGCTTGAAAAATATCTGCAGACTAACCAACTGGTTTTGAAGATGTAATGTTTGTGGGCTTAAGGCTGTCTACAGAATTGTGAGAAAGAGTGGATCAAACTATACATCACTTCGTTTGGGAAATGGTTAGAGTCGTTTGGGAGCTACCTGATTTTTTTTTTTTTTTAACTTCTAAAAATTTTTATTACTTTAATAGGCAAACAAAATCCTAAAAGACATAATCAGCATAAGTTGTCATACCACACATGGCTTAGAAATTGTTTAGTCCCAAATATTCCCTTGGGAAAATTTTCTTCAGCTCAGTTCCAGAAAATTCATCATCTTTGTATACTTCTACATGAAGTCACTAGGAAAGCTAGTGAGTCAATAGTATCAAAATTAAAGTCTCATAGAAAATAAGCCTGGGAGGGACTTCAAGATATGATCTAATTTATTGCCCTTTGTGCCACTGAATACCAAAGAAGGAAACTCCCTAGTGTTACTAGGTGCCTAAGTCACCGAAGCAACACAAAATACTTTCAGCTGCAACCCAGCAAAAAAAAAAAATAAAAAAATCACCCTTTCATGATTTTAGACTGATTATTGCAACCCCTATGTGGAATAAAAATGCACTGAAAGATCTTAAAAAGCTACATGACTGGATGCAGACCATACGCTTGGGCACAAAGCTCATGGTAAGCACATTGACCTAGGCAGCTTTGCTCTTGGCTTTGTATTGAAGAGGTGGTAGATGTTGCGAGAGAAAAGTCTTTTCAGTGCCAGTCATTACATTGACTTAACTGTCTGAGAGACTGCATCTCTCTCCATCATGATGTCCCACAGCACTTTCTCTTAAATGATTTTAGCAGGACATCAAAGATTTTGGGTGGATATAGGCAACAATGTTTAGAGGACCCAGATCTAAACTGTGGAATTTGTTCCACTGGGGATCCTGGAGGGGTTGTGTCACTGCCTTGGCAGCTTTCAGAACTAAACACCGAAACCCTTGCATTTTTTTTATTTTTCTTTTTTTTTGCATCTACAAATGAGAAATGAACTAATCTTTTTTTCCTTCTGTAGAATTGGATGAAAGAAATACAGGGAAACTGAAATTGTTAAATCTCTGTTTTGGAAGAAGGGAAGTGCTCAGGGTCTCTGTAGTAACTAAGTGCTGATGGTTATAAAAGGCATTGTCTGACTTTGTATTTTTTCCAAAGAAAAATGTATTTTCTATTCAAAGTCTGGAATGAGCACTGTCTCTACTAACAAAATACAAACCTTGTTTATTGTAATTATTTATATTTGTTGTCCTGTGTTGTCACTGCTGGTTTTTTGGATTCGGTATCCCCTTACATTAAAGCTGATGTGACGTGAAACCTCTGTAGAAAACATGCTATCCATAATTGAGAATATTGTATCAAGTATCTTTTCTCCTTGTTGACACCGTCTCAACTCAATTTAATTAAGAAATCATGTACTCAGTTATAGGATCTGGTTGTTTTCTTGTCAGCAACAGCATACATTCTAATGTTTAAAAGTTGAATGTAACACTTGTTTTGTTGCTGTTGCCTAGATTTTAGCAGGATTTTAGTAGCTATTCTTCTAAACAAGTTTTCCCAAGGCAAGATCAGGCTAGTCATGTGCAAAACTCAAAAGACAAGTTCACCTTGTATCAGATGAGTTATTGTAGGCTTTGGGAATTTAGCTTCATCTCTAAATATTTGGAAGTTACTTTATACATTTCATCCTAGTATGTATTTATCCCTCAGCTGCCTGTCCTGTTACGGTTCTTTTTTCCTTTGAAGCCTCAAAGCTCTTCTCCAGCAGCCTACAAACAGTCTTCATGAGGCCTCTGTAAGTGCCCAGCAACTGTTACATGTCTCCTGGCACCTGGCAGTCATTCGAGTTAAATGTTATTAATGATGATGTCTTTAAGGATATAGTATACATCTGAGAACATGAGAACTTGAAGTTGTAGTTTGCCAGTTGGAGTAGCGAGAGAAAAGTCTCCATGTAAAGCATGTGGAAGAGTGGATGTTTGAGGCAGCCACAGAGACAGAGGAACTTCATGTTCTGTGATCTATGAACAAGGAAGAAGTAACGTATTGAGATGAGCAGGCAGCTCTGCAAGCTATTAGAATCCTTCTCTTATATTACAAAGGTCTCTCACCAAGAGTTTCATTTTGAAAGTGTTGGGGTACAAAGAAAATTTTCTTACGTAGCAGTAGATCCACCAGCAGTAAAGAAGGTGATCCATGGAAATTATTATGTTTGTTTGTTTATATCTTTACCAAAAAGTTATTTGAAATAATTTAGCATTGTCGTATTTTATTTTTGCTGCTGCTGTAGGCATCTCCTCACCTCCTGTTTGTTCCACTGCATTGTTAGTCCTGAGCTCAGATAGAGGTGTAGTTTGCCAGCACTTGTTCAACAGGAGACAGACATTTTGGTGAGGATATCTGGACATGATGTAGTAATAATACTTGCTAAGAGATGACTTCATCATCCCTTTATTCTACCAAAGAGTTAGCAGTGACTGAATTCACTTCTCAATGATGTGTGTCTAACCTCTTCATAAAGGCCCCCAAGGATGGAGACTCCAAGGCTCCCCATGGAACCTGATCCAGTGCTTCACTGTACTAATTTTTAACTCCAGCATCTGACCTGTTGCTCCTCCTATAACCTAAGACATCCTTCTTTCAGCCTTTCTTCATAGAACAGTTTTTTCTAAGCCTCTACCTGGATTTTCTCAAATTACCATATATTTGAAATCTCATCATCTTCACCAATGTGCTTGCATTACCTCCCATTTTGTTGATATCTTTGAAGCTAATAACCATGCTCTCTATTCTATCTTTTATGTCATTAATAAAAAATACTGACTAGTTCTGAACCAAGGATTGGTCCATCAAAAAACCATACTAATCATCATTAAAATACAGATTCCAATTATGTAGTAGATAAGTAAGTTCTGATCAGAAGTCAGAAATCACTAAACTATGGCCTGTTGTTAGGATTTATTTGAGTAGCATAGTTATTAATAAAAAGACATGGCATATATAAATATTTTTTCAGAATTTATGTTTAAATACTCAACACTTCACATGGGAGTTTGTCCTTAGTACACTGCTACCACTGTATAACAATACTGAAATACTGTATAACTATACTGAAAACCTTCAGGATAAGAATGTATTGAGCTATTTAAAAGATGGGTGTTCAAATCTTGTTTTGCTTGTGGAAAAGAAAAAAAAAAGGGTTTTGGTTTTCATATATATTTTGTATAGTTACTTCCTCCTCAGAACATTCATAAAATACTATAAACGTAAGATACTTTACATCTCTAACCAACATGTGTCAACTTTGCCTTTCAAGCTTTGATTTCGATAAATGAACTCTAGAGTTGAGAGAAATGTAAGTTTCAAGAGCCTATGTGTTATTCCTTGTGCTTACACTTCCAGAAAGAGGTGTTTGTATGTCAGTGTTTTCTATGGGCTGTACTCTTAAGCTGCCGGCAGAAAAGTCTATGAAATGTATTTTTGTGTGGGCAATAGAACTGCTTGATTTTGGTCTTGATTTACTGTTGATCTGGAAGAAAGTATGGTGGACAAAAATGAAAGTTTTCTATCCTGATTAGTCTTCTAAGCTATTAATTCTTCCACAGATTAGTCATCAAAATAATCTTTAAACTGTCCTTGCAAAGAGGTCCTCAGTATTAAAAAATCACAGCACAAGAGGAACTACTATCTTAATGTGCAGTGCATTTTTAATGGATATTTCTTTTTTATCCTCCCTGTTTGTACAGCAGCTGCACTCCAACCACAGAAAAGTAATAAAAACAACCTGGACACCACCGTTAAAGGAACTGAACTCATTTGGTAAAAAATAAAAAGTTCTGTAGTCAGAATTTTTTAAGCATAGACAGGAAAGCATAGCAATGAATTATAGAATGATTTGGGTTGGAAGGGACGTTTAAAGATCATGTAGTCCAGCCCCACTGCTGTGGGCAGGGATTTCCTTCACTTGATCAGGTTGCTGAAATCCCCATCCAACCTGACTTCAAACGCTTCCAGTGATGGGGCATCCACAACGTCTCTGGGCAGCCTGTTCCAGTGTTTCACCATCCTCATTGTAAAAGCTTTCTTCCTTACGTACAATCTGAATCTTCCCTTCTCGAGTTTAAAAATGTTGCCCCTTGTTCTGTCACTACAGGCCTTGGTAAAAAGTCTGTCTTTCTTATAAGCCCCCGTTAAGTATTGAAAGGCTGCAATAAGGTCTCCCTGGAGCCTTCTCTTCTCCAGGCTGGACAACCCCAACTCTCTCAGCCTTTCTTTGTAGGAGAGGTGTTCCAGCCCTGTGGCCATTTTTGTAGCCCTTCTCTGGACCTGGTTGAACAGGTCCATGTCTGTCTCGTGCTGGGGACCCCAGAGCTGGATGCTATACTCCAGGTAGGATCTCATGAGAGCAGAGTAGAGGGGGAGAACCACCTCCCTCAACTTGCTGGCCACGCTTCTTTTTATGCAGCCCAGGATACGACTGGCTTTCTGGGTGGCAAGTGCACATTGCCAGCTTGTGTCCAATTTTTCATCCACCAGTATCCCCAGGTCATTCTCTGCAAGGCTGCTCTCAATCCCTTCATCCCCCAGTCTGTATTGATACTGGGGATTGCCCTGACCCAGGTGCAGGACCGCATGCTTGGCCTTACTGAACTTCCTGAGGTTCATGTGGACCCACTCCTCAAGTCTGTCAAGGTCCCCCTGGATGGCCTCCCTTCCCTCCAGTGAATCAACTGAACCACTTGCTTGGTGTCATCTGCAAACTTGAAGGTACACTCAATCCCACTGGCTATGTCATTGATGAAGATATTAAATAGTATTTGTCCCAGTACGGACCCTTGAGGGACACCACAGATGAAGGAATATGCTAGGGATACCAGTGCATGAAATGCAATTTCTTGGGAGCAACACAGGAGACAGAATATAGTAATAATAGTAGTACAACATCTGGAAGCGATTAATATGGCATTATATCATGATTAAAAACATTGAAGACTTCCATCAAAAAGTTAGTCACAATTCTGAAGAAAATAACCTGAAATTTGAAGCTTAAATAGAGTTCAGAAATTCCCTTCAACACTTAGAAACATTTGAAAAAAGGTTCTAAGTAAAAACCCAATCTCACCAAAGGTCCCTTAAATCTCAAGGCACACAATTGCTTGTATTGCCTTAAAAAGGGATGAATGGGTTTCCTTCCCCTTTCAGAAGATGCTGTTCAAATGTTTTTCAGTGATAAAAGTAATTTCTAAATGAGCCCACATTCCCTTGCAACATATCTCCGAAACAAATGAGAACAAATATGGTTAAATTTAGATGGAGACTGA
>CM067081.1:189184509-189202009 GCA_034008185.1 Gorsachius magnificus
TCCCATTAAAAATATAAACAATATTCAGGGGACTTAGTTGAATCCTTTCACAATTAAAGAAAAAGACCCTCAAATCAACAACTATCCTTCTTCAAACTTTATTTTTACTTATCATTAAGTATGCATAAATAACAAGAATATTGTGAGCTTGGGTGAATGTCAAGCGATTTCAGTTACTTTCTACACGAGTTTGCATCTGAGAAATGTTATCTACGTGTCCCCTAGCAGACTGTCAAAAGTAATTTACAACATATTTCTTAAAAGGTATATTTTAACTTTAATTACATATCTGAGAGATGATGAAATACAAAATGATTAATGTGTCAGTGTTAAATCTGAGAATTGGGAGAGGCTAAAACTATCCATTGAAATTGAAGAAAACAAACGAAGAAAAACGAACGGGTTGTAGTCACAGGGAGGGCTGTAGGTGTGTGTTAGTAGGATGGTGCCAAAAACCTTTCCACTGTTTCCTCTTCTAAGCAGTGTAAAGGCTGGGCCAGCAAATAACGAGGCAGACAATCTGACTAATATTACTATAAATGAAAACATTATATCCGAGTTTTACCATTCCTACTTGAAGCAATTGAAGACGGAATCGGAAGTAAAAAAAAATCATAAAGGAAAATGAATGAGCAATAAATGAATATTGGGCAGGGAAGTAGGGGGGAAGAAAAGGTGCTAGTCTAAAAAAATTCTAAACTTTTAAGGATTACAATAAGAATTTTTGTCCATTATGTAGCCAAGCAGTAATAATCAGGGATGCATTTGTTGTTACAGTCCAATTTAACACCCTATGCCTGAAACACCAGTAAAATCTGTGGAAGCTATTCATGCAGATCAAAAGCACGGTGTGGCTCTAAATAATTTCAATGCATAACCTTTATTTAGGTAAGATTTTTAAAGACCCCTGAAGGTAGACAACCTTGTGGTATGTGGCCAAATAAACTATTATGTCAACTAATATATCAAAGTGAAGTTTGCCTCTCATAGCATAGCATAGTCTGTGGCCAAATGAAAGAAAGCACCTTACATCAGAGCACAGAAATCAAAAAGTAATGAAATTTCTGTGAGAAAATAGGGACAAACACTACTGAAACTTAAAAAAAAAAAAAGAAATTTTTTATACTTTATTAGTAATCATGTGGTCAACACAGCTTTTCAGCAGATTGTCACAGCTTCCAAACTGTCCAGAATTACAGGCAACTGAGTGTGGGTGATATTTACTAAAGCCTACAGCGTTGAGATATTGTTCACATTTTTACAGCAAATCTCTGACAAAAGTGAAGCTGTGCTGTAATGTTTTGTATGCTTTTAATTTTTTTTTTCATATTTTCCATATGAAAATTGTCATATTATCTCATTTTTCCCCTTAGTCCCTATCAAACTAAGACTGTATCTTTTTTAATGCAGTGAGCATTATTAAGTGTATCTATCTATCTATAAAAGTAGCTTTATAATAACTTGTTTTGTGTGGCTCTGAATCAAAACAAGATCAAGCCACACTGCCTGGCTTTATGGTTCATTTTGTATTTCAGTAGCATCTTCCCTGTCTTTAAAGAAGTACTGTACTGAGACAGGAAAAACAGATTAAGATTTTCAAGGTCTTTCTGTTGATTCCTTTTGTCATATTTCTTCTCTCCTGTACAATGAATAGTTACCTCCAGTACAGTGTAGAGGGGAAACCTGTGCTTCACGTAACAGCCAGATCTATGGACTTTATTTCAGGACTGTTTTTTGTTTATTACACAAGAATATAGGGCAGGCACTGAAATTAAATATTTATGTTATACATACATTTTTATCCTGTTTTTATTTTCTGAGGTTAGTAACAACCCAAGTGGTTTAGTGAAGGAAGGGTATTTTACTGCAGCATCATCATTACCGCCGAGCCTGCAATTCATAACTTGCGGGTAAACTTCTGTATCCAGCAGAAACACGCGGTAGTGAATGAGATTCAAAAGATGCTGGGCCCATCTGTGGGTATTTATGGCCCCTGAATACAGGGCTTCCTTCAGCCTGAGCTGGAGACCTGGGACAGTGGTAGAGGTTCTCCAGCCACAGTTGTTCTTTCCACTTGGCTTCACGGCTCATTCCGGTATGTATTTTCTGCAGGGAAATTCCTTTGGTTGTATTTCTGCCATCTTGTTTATTTAATATGTGCTCAGACGGGGAAAAAACCCAACACGTTTTACATATGAAGTAAAAAGTGACTCCTGAAATTTGGGAAGATTCTTATCTCAAGACTTGTTCTGTTTTTCCCATGTTTATGTTATTTAAGAAGCCCCTCCAGGTTCCACTGTAAGGTACTTCTTACGCTTGACAGGCCAGTTAATGTAATTTTATTTGTTGAGGAGTGGATATATCTTACTTGAAATCTGTGGTAATCCTTTCAGAATGTAGTTCAGCTTTTATGTTCTTTAAGGTGAGAAATATCTTAACAACATTCTCTTACTGATTACTGGAATGTGTAACACAGACATGCCAACGTGTTGGTTTCTAGTAATTATTGTACAGCAGCATGCCTAGTCGCAGCGTTAATTCGGAATGGGCGTGAAGTCTCTCCTCCCCTTTTCAGGAGTTGGGATACTCGTTAAATTAATCAGATGGGAAGAGACAGCAGATTGAATAATTTCAAATAGTAGAAGAAAGCTATAAAGTCCGGCGGAGAAGGAAGGCTCTGAGACCAAGCAGCGACCACAGGACGGAGAAATCGGAAGTGGCATTTGGAGATGAGTAAAGTCCGTAGGACCAATTAATTAAGACAATGAACCAGAAGAAATTTCATTTACCTGAGAACCTAAAAATAAAAGAGAGGAAAAAATCTAATCACATGGCGAGCTCTCACTCTGCTCCTTCTTCAGATGGTGTTATCATATTCATGAAAATATTTCAGGAAAGGAATGCTGGAATCCCCAAATAAAAAAGCTTTTTACGTTTTCATTATCCCTTTTTTCTTCAGGTGTTGGGTACTTTCTCGAGAATTACAGTATAATCCAAAAACTAGAGGAGCATAAAGCAACTTATAAAACCCAAGTAACCAGTATCTCTTAAAACTTGTTGGGTGTTAACAAGGATTTGGGGGGGAGGCAGCATTTCACACTGCCCCATGACCTTTTGTACAAACGCTAACTTAGCCCAGGCACAGACGGGTGCTGGAGAAAGACTTCATTTTGCTACTTAACCACACATCAGAATTTAGAGTAGAAAATTCGGATGTTGACAGAACATTACCCGTTCACAGGAAAACTGGATAAATGTGAGCAATATATTCTCCTTTCTCATGCAACCACATTTTTGAAACCATGTTTAATCTGTTCTTCAGTGAGTTTGATTTCCTGATGTTTATCATCATGAACAAAAGGTAAAGCTTTACAAGTACAGAGGTACTATGAAAAATTAAAAGTATCTATCCTGGCCTTTTTGAACTACTGAATGTTCTCATTTGTGCTCTGTGACTCTGCATGTTCAGTTCTGTATTATTTTTTTGATGCTCCCCACTCTGTACTTGTATATTCATACATAAAGATGAAGCTGCAGCACTTTGTCAAATGAAATTATACACCAACAAAAGCAATAACAGGATCTTCAGCACAGCATAAACAGGCATGCAGAACCACGCATTTCTTCTAAAATACCCATTACTGAGCACAGTTGCCTACTTAAGCTGGAGGAGAGGAATTCCTTTCCCCAGCTACTCCAGCAGACTCTCTGATCTGCCTCTGAAAAGCCTTTCCCTGCCATTACAGAAACAAACTCAGCTTGAGCAGGCGTAAAGTAGAGCTGAGATGGCAATTCTACTTCATATGCAAAAAAAAAGAGCTATTTCAAAAGCCCACCTTTGTCAAATACTTTGCTAATGTAAGTGGCCTTCCTTTTCCCTCAGCAACCCATGGTTTCTCTCCTTGAATTATTTTGATGCTCCTCCTCCCTGGCTGTTCCAGAGGCACCAATCAGCTCAGCCTTCTGCTGACTGCTGAGAATAAGGGCCATTTGCCAAGTCATCGACCTGTACCCCACCAGGCTGATGGAGACCTGAGCAAAATTCAGACTACTTATTCTACAGGTGCTTATTTTAATAGGTCATAAAATGCACACCGTAATGCCCAGCGGGCAGGCTGGTGGCAGGGGCTGGGGCGAGGGAGAAGAGGAGGAGGAGGAAGCAATTGTGAATTCACCTGCCCTGCCCAGCAAGGCTATGAGGTGGGTTGAAAGTTAGTTTGACTTAGGCAAACTGCCGACTGTTTCACTTTAATAAACAAACACATAAATGAGGCAAATTCTGTTATGAAAGGTTCACACATCTTTGTGTGAAATAAAAGTATGATGCTAATCAACACCTCCTAGTCATTAGCATGCACATTCTATATATAACTTCTTCCCCTTTGTGTGGTGAGATCGTAACAGCTCTTTTCCCTTTCATTCAAACAGAAATTCTATCACTAATATATTTTCTGCTTGAAAAATGCAATAAAAAAATCAGGTGGGTTTTCTGTTGCTGCGATGTTATTCAGTTAATCAGCCCAAAGGATAGCAAAATAGATAAAGAATACAGGAAAAGCAAAATTAAGCACAATGGAGTGAGTGGGCAAAGGCTGCATGTTATTTTTCACCTCCAAAACACTATCTTTTTCAGTCTTTGCATCCAACACAACTCAGATAGATAGTATCTTTCTAAACAGGAAAAAGGCTAGCAATTAGAGAATTAGGAAGACCATGACCTAGATCCTCAAGTTGGAGTGAATCGGTATTGTGTGATTACAATGAAGATACATTCACATGCGTGTGAGAAATCTACACCGGGAGAGAAAAATAATGGAGTGCTGACAAGGTAGAGAGGTTTATTTTAGTTGTAGTTGGTTTTCTTTCGATTAGACAACTTTGTTTAATTTATTGTATTATCTACTGTATTGGGATTTCACTTTTTGACTGTGATTTTCATAACTATCTCATGATCGCCCCATTTTTAACTTTTCAGTTGCTTAACATTCATTTCTTCCGCCAAACTTTGCTTAGAAAAGAAAGTTAAAAGTCAAAAGAAAGACCATTTGGAAAGTGATTAACAGTGTTTCTTCGTTAAATGGGCAAGAAGTGGAGGGTGACACCTTACAGTCAGACTTTTTCGAGTTTGGACCCGATTAGATGCCCAGCAAGGCTGAAAACCCACGTGTGTGCCAATGGAGGTGGCCCCACCCCAAGGCCTGGGCACTTGTGCTCATAGCTGTGCTGTTGGTTTTTTTTTGATATTGCAAGACATAGGACCGTATTTATAAGATGAGAGCATTACATTTGAAAATAATATGGTGTATCTGTTTGGGGTTTTGGACTACAGGGTTATGTGGTTTGGCTTTGTATTGCTGTTGTTCAGCTGAGTTCAGAGAAACAAGGACTGCCTGTTGGAAGTGTAAATGGGCTCTCCCATGCATGCAAGAAACTCAACGAGATGCTAAAACTTATGGCTATAAAATGTGTGTGCAAAACAGGCTCGTGCTGATGGCAGAAACCAGAACACACAACTCTGTTCGCTGGTGAGTTCTAAAACACTTCTCTGACGACTGGGACCACTGGAACCACAATGTGTTTTTCACTCTTCTTCACTGATCTTGTTTCACTTCAGCTGGAAGAAACTCTGTTTAGAATCAACAAGATGGTCCATAAACATGCGGAAAAGAGGGAAGAGTGAACGCTACATGCCTCTGAGTGCATTTTAAAGGGCACCATGTAGAATTTATGCACTGAAAATAGGATGTTAACTAGCCAAGCAGAAAGAGCATGATGTCTGATCATATAGTCATCAGAGTTTCATTTTTCTTTACCAAAGTGCTTGTAGACTATCTGTCTGATCATCACCTGAGACCAGCTAATGCAAAAATTAGTCTTTCACATATCCTAACTGCTTCTAGGCTCTCCTAGGCTACTTCTGGTGTTGAATAACAGAGATAAATTCAGTCTACTAAACTATTTCTCAGTAGAGAATTTAAAAGTTGCTGGTGGGTGATAAATACTAGAACATTTTTTAACCAGATAGAGTATAAATCCCTTTTTCTTCCCTATTAATAAAAGAACAAAGTGATCTTTTGTCCTATTGTAGTGACGAGTCAACAGAAGAAGCTATAAATATGGGGAAAAGCCTGTTGGGATAACACTGCTTGCACTTTGGTTTTCATTCCATTTGGTTTGCTCTCCCTGAACACGCTTTTGATAGTAGTAGGTAGGAAAATGCTTTATTGGCTGGTAAATGAAAGTCTAGATGCAGCTCTCCTCCTAAACCTAGCCCTCCAAAAAGAGAGGATAAAAGAAAGAAATGAAAGGTGTAGCCTCAGTATAAGGCTCCATATCTGTTATTAAGATTAAACCCTTCGGAAGTGGCGTGGTTTAATCTCTCTTACCAAGCCACCTGTGCTGCAGCCCACGACTCTGCAAGGCTGGGTTGCCACCCCGCAGGAATTTTTCATGGCAGTGCCCATGCAGGAGTGAGCAGCCCTGTAATGACAGCAGAACAATTCCCAGTGGGGTGGCTGCCTGGGACAACTCGCGGGCTGAAAATCAGCTGAAGAACGTGTTTAAATGCACCAGCCATTGGGCTGGATTGGGCACCTTGCTGTCACGAGACTGCTCTTTAGCTAAGACTTTCCTACTCTATAGTACAATAACAGAAATGACTGTACAAGAGACTTAGTGCACATATGAAGACAGTGCCTGTGGCTCCATAGTCTTTGGCTGCATGGCCCCTTGAGACCTGTAATTTCAAACACTGACCAAATGTTTGGTCACACTGGAGAGTATAGAGTGATGGAGAGAACAAAGGGTGGGGAGAAGGGTCCAGTCAGCCTGGAAGAGGACTGATACATCCTTTCTTTTTGCTGATGCCTGAGGATAGAATCCTCTGAACCACATTTCTGGCAGAGGATTCCACAGCTCTGAAGATGAGACTCCTTCTGTTTAGGTAGAATAGTATTTACTCCTTAATTAAGAACTAAGAATGTCAGGTTTTAGTCGTACTAGGGACCTACCCTTCAGTGTTTGGAAAAAAAAAAAAAACATATGAAAACTCTCTGTTCCTAATCTATAAAAATGTGTAACTGTCACAAATAAATTGTTTCAAGGACATAGAAACATGCTGAGCAAATAAATCAAATTTTGGATCAGATTAGGAGCTATTCCAGTGCAAGGAAACTATATATTTGAAACTCCTTGAGTTTAAAATTCCTTGATCCCCAAATCCCATTGATTTTCTCCCTTTCTGTGCTGTGGTCCTGCTGCTGCTTGCATGATTTTATGGTATTTAAATTCTCCCTAGAGAAGATCACAGGCTCATTCTGCTGCAGACTGTACAAACACAGAGAAAAAGCCTTTCTCCAGGAGACTGTGAAGGCTTACAATCAAGTTAGACGTAACAAAACTCGGTGCATGAAACATTTACAAAGGGAAGTGATCTGGTCAAGGTCATCGGAAAGATCAGTGGCAGAACCAGCAGTATCATCCCAGATTCTGGACTGGGAATCGAGGGCTGTAGTCACTGATCAATAGTTGCTAGATCTCTTTATACACAATATGACTTATAGCCAGAAATGCAAATGCATCAAAATCATTTCCACTCAATTGTATTCTCCTCTGTAAATCAGGAACTAGAAGCTATTGCCATGCACTCAACAGCATCGGTATTAATTGGTCCCATTTCATATTCTTTTTGTCTGACCAATGCAGCTTGACAGTCTCTAATGGGATTTTCAGATGCACACCATGGATTCTTAAGTGATCACTTTTTCTCCCCAAACATATGAGTTCTCTCTTATTCAGACCTACTTCCACACCCTTCTGCTACCTAATTTCCAAGCACACAAAATGCTAATTTTTTTTAATCTTTTTCCCTGCCAGTAATTTCAGAAACATCTAAATATATGAATTACTCTAATGTTTTTCTCTAAAAGCAGCGCTATTTCATTCACTCTCTTAAAACTTATTATATAAACTATTTGTATTTAATGATATTAGTAATATTTCACAAATTTAAAGACTAAATATATTCTCTCCGTACCAGAAGTCATACTTAGTCCCTGTAGCTTGAGCATATTACAGATAGATGGGACTAATTATCAGGGATCCAGCAAGGACAAAGAATGCAGCTTGCTTGGTGAAAAGGGAATGTTGAAACAATTTGCTGAATACCCCTTATGCTTTGGGCTGACACTGTCCTTCTAGGATTACATATCTACATCCTTGATGGGTATGCTCTATTGAGTGGAGACTGCCAGTCCTCCAAAGTATAGATGTGTTTAAAAAGTACAGATTAAAAGCCTGCTGTAAGTACCAATTGCAGTTCTAAATGGTGTAGAAAATAATCTGGACTAATCAATATTCTCATGAAAGTTTTTATATTCATAAAAGTCCCAACTGTTGTAACGCATGAAACCAGCAGTAGCTTTCACTGAATAAACCACCCAGTCATGCCTGACAAAGGAGCAATGGGGGAGGCTTTTTTGTTGTTGTTGACTCAATATTACAGGATGTTTACAACTAAATCTATATTCGTATGCAATGTTTGGGCAGTACTGCATTGTCTGCTACATTATTTAAAAAAAATGGTTCACATTATTATTTTGGAAAGAGCTGAATTACACAAATATGATCACAAAGCCTGCCTGCCGAACACTCCTTGTGTTTATGTAACACTTTCTGTCTCATTTTTTGGCCTATCCTAAAGCCAGGTTAAATTGTGAGATTGTGAGTATAAGACCACATAAGTTTAAAAAAAGATTTCTAGGGGATGTTACAAAAATGTTCAGGCATTCTTTTGGAAGTTGGAAAACCCATGTCCATTTAATTGGCTTAAATAATATTTAAAATAATATAAATTAATAAATATATATTTTAAATATAAATAAATATTTAAAATAATAAAAATTATTTTAAACCACTTAAATCCATTTTATCATTACTTATACTCTGTGTATTATTTACTACACATGGAACAAACCAATGAATCTAAATGACAGAGCCCTTACTCTGCCTACTTTGCACTGTACACCTGCAGTGATACAAGTTCAGATATCCTCTTGTACACATTGTCTCCAAAGCTGTGATATTTATTGCATGGAAAATACTCTGGCAGACTTTGCTGAGGCTCTATCTCAATCTTAATTCTTTTCCCTAGCCTATGGGTCTTGTTTCACTAACCTTTCTGCATAACTAAGATCATTGTATTGCTGTGGCACTCTGCTTGCCCTTAGCTGCACCTTCTCCATTTCTGTAATATCCTGTTTTATAATAGGGTGACCTGCACTGTGTCGTTTTCTTAATATGGACTCATTAGTCTCTTGGACTGTGCTAGGATAATTTCCTCAAATTTCTATTGAATAATCATATCTATACTTTTCCAACATATTGTTTGCTTTTACCTCATTTTTGGCTGATAAACACGAGAAAAATTAGCTCACATTTTTTCCCCAGCAATGTAAAAGCCCTTCTTTTCTCAAGTATAGTAGTTTGGTTTAAATCAGAGGCATGTGAAGGCCATTGGGATAATCTTAGTAGTCTTTTTCTTTCTCCCACTAGAAGTCAAACATCCCTCCCTCTGTCTCCTGGCCATTCCCAAACTGCCTCTTCATTCATCCTTTCTCCCCACTCCCTGAAGTCCCTCTTGTGTTGTGACTAAGGAGTCCACAGTGCATACTGAAAGCCAAGGATTGCCTTACTTAGAAGCTATGTCAATATGACTACAGTGATGGGGACAAGAGGTGCAGGAGGGTGTGAGATGGATGGTGGGATGAGAGGAACACTTTGTAAGGAGGCAGAGGGGCAGCTGATGGGGATGAGTATGTTGGGAGAGGGAGAAAGTACATCAGGGATGGATTTTATGGCATCTAAATTCTCCCTAGAGAAGATTGCAGGCATGGACAGAAGAGGAAGAATGGGGAAATCACTTGGCCACTGTTAACATTCAGCTGGGAAAAAAAGCCTCACAAATCTAGACCAGTTTTAAGTATCACCAACAAAACACATGCTCATCTTCACAGTGCTTACATTTTGAACTTTACGCTTGCTCATCAAGACAGTAACCAAGTCACCAAACCATTATTCAAAAACGTGCTTGTACGTATGACTAGTTAAAATAAGATAAAATGGAAAAAAAACCCTCATATGGCAGTTTTTTGTAATTGTATTTGAGTCCCACAAGGAGACACATTCTAAATACATCACTATCTATTTTACCAGATCAGACTCTCCATAGATAATTGTGATGCCGAGATCAAAACAAGACTGGTAAACTGCTAGTTGCAACAGATTTTGACATACAAGCTCCAAAAATGGAGTTTGAGTACCAATATGAACAGCTCAGACGGTAAAATGTCTCATAAAAATTGAGCCATGCCTTTTGATATCAGAAATTCTGTATGTTGCATGTATTTTTGTAAGTCCATATTTAAGAGTTCAGACCAGCATGGAAAAATAAATCTATGAACATTATAGTTCCAATGTCCCAGGGAGAACAGGATTATTTCTACTACAAAGACCATTTTTATAGTCCTTCTGTGAGGGGATGCCAAACTGAATTTTGAGGTGGAAATTGGTCACATTTTCCTTAAGAAAAACCCAATAAAAATACCAAAGATATTTTGATTTCACATACAGTGTTTTAATTGGACAAAAAATTAGAGCAAGGGAACAAGTGAAAACTCAGATCTGCAACATGAGGAGGATGAAAATAAATCACTTCAGGTAATTTTTACTCCTTGCCCATGGTACCCTCTTGCAGGTTGAGGTGGGAGAAAGGAGAGCAGGCTTTTCCCCATGTCTACCACCTTGTAATGTTGGTGGCAAGGAATTGCATAGTTTCTTCTCCCAGGGGGGTTGTGGAGTCTCCTTCTTCGGAGATATTCAAAACCTGCCTGGACCATGTCCTGTGCAACCTGTTCTAGATGAACTTGCTTTAGCAGGGGGGTTGGACTGGATGATCTCCAGAGGTCCCTTCCAACCCTTGCCATTCTGTGATTCTGTGATTTTGTGATTCTGTGATTCTCTGTCCCAGGACAAACCACATTTCTTCTGTCACCTCGAAGGACAAAATGTGCATGTGCCAACATCTCAGCAAGCTGCAAAGCTATCCACATGCTGCAGCCTCTCTGGGTGGGTCTGCTGCCTTGCTCTGCAGGCTCCAGGCCGTGGAGCATACGGAGGGACTCTCAGGATAACTACACCCTACCTCCACCCCCCGTCCCCTACAGACTTCAACCTGACCCAGAACGCAGAGTTATTGCCAGTTAGTTTAGAGGTAATTTTGTTTATTTTTTGCTCAGTACAGCGTGTGGTTTGTGGTGCATGTCTCTTCTGTTCTGTGAACTGTAGCTTCGGGAGAAATCATCTGCTCATGTTTAAATCTATGACCATCCCATAGGAAGATGCTGGCTGAGTAGGCAGGACCTTACAGTGTCAGATGGAGTCAACATATTACTAAACATGAAAAGTGGAAGGCAACACAGATCTACTGCACAAAAAAAAAAAAAAAAAGAAAATTGTTAGTGTTGGATGTCTGAGAGAACGCACACTCCCTGTAGCTCCATAACTGCTAACATTAAGGTTCTGCTTCAGCCATCCCAAGCAGAGACCCTGGGCAGCACAATTGCACCAATTATTAAATGGTCACTAGGCCTGAGAGCTGGACCATATCTCTGCTTCAGAGCCTCTGTTGTGCTCTGAGAGGTAGGTCTGGAGTTAGATTTGGAACCCTGCTTGCATATTCTAAATTCCACCTTTTAAAGAAAATAAAAAAATACATTTTTCAGTGCTGATCTTTAAGAGGTTTGTGGCAGAAAACTCCTGTTATATCTTTTTTGCTTGCTAGTTTCAGCCGCTACCTTTTCATGCTTCATATTTTCATTTTGCTACATGTTCCTCAAGGTGAATATTAGTCAGCATCAAAATATTATCATGTAACTGGCAATAGATAGAATGTGGGTACTGCCAAGCAGATTATTCTGTTTGGTAGCAAACACGGGGGAGTATCAGCATGAGAGAGACTGGATTGGGAATATCAATTTGTAATTACAAATTATATTTAATTAAAAAATTATAACAGATTAACTATACCATTACTTTCTGTAATTTCCAGAATCACAACAAAAATATATTAGTGCATTATGCTATCTTATCTTCATATGTAGTGATTTGCTTAACAGCACTTTGCATAAATTAACGGAAAGCAGGAGAATCTCTGCAAGCACAAGGGAATTCGCAAGGCAAAATGATAGGGAATCACTCCATTTCCAACCCCACTATGCTATCCATAAAGAAAATGATGCCCATGCTTTTTACTTCTACTGACATAGGAATATTGTCAAAGAGAGGCTGCAGTATGTGCCTTCAAGCAAGCAAGCTTGTGAATTAAACCCCCAAATTTATATCTATGTTCAGTAATAACAATAGGTGTTGGAATATTTTTTACAGAAAACCTACTTTTTACCTTTTTAAAACCTTTTTTATGTTTAGAACTCTTAGGTTCACAGTCAAAACCTGAGAGTATTGAATAGAGCATTAGATGAACTTCTGTTATTTTACTACAGAGCAATTTTATTATGAGAAAAGAAAGAGCACCTGATATGGATTAAGGCTCTACAACTGAGAAATCTCAAACAACAAGGGTAGAGCCTACTAGGAGGCTGATAAAATGTACATCCCATATTTTTCATGCTTGTAAAATTGGGGCTGTTAATATCCAAAGAAATTTCTGGTTTAATGGTGCTTCCTGAAATACTCATCTTCTTCGTGCCTTTACTGCTTTTTCCCACTGCCGTGTTGCTTTCTGCAAGTTCTGGTGCATTTTTAACCCCTCTGCAGTTTGATTGCATCATCAGAGAAGCATCGCATTAGAAGTTGTTTCCGTCTGCTGTTTAGGAGACCACCAATAAGGTCATGTACCTACACGAACTCAGTTTGTGCCCCACCAGGCAGAGGTGGTCTGGATGCAGAGCTATGAACAGGGCCCCTGTTTCTGCCCTGTGATAGTCAATGAGCCACTAAGGGGGGTTGTGATAACAAAGGCTAATTAACCATACAGAGAGAAAAAATTCTGTACTAAGCCGCTAATTTAATATCTGGGATGTTTGCTGCATCTCACTACATGGAGGGGGCAAAAACTTCTCTTATAAAGGTCCTTGGAATTACTTGCTTAAAGACTACAACCTCGGTTTTTAAGAAATTAACCTCAATACAGCTTTTTTCTAATGGTCGTCTTGGAAAGATGACCACCTCATTCATTCCATTCCCTTCTCTTCATCTTACTACTGAACTGACTTCATTTTTCACTGGTATTCATAAAAATGACTTAATCTTAAAAAAAGGAAAAGAAAAGAAAAACCCTCTGACAGTGCCAGAGTTCATTTATGTCTAAGCTTTATATAGCTATAATATAGCTTCTACAGAATAAGCCCCTTGAAGGCCTTCAGAGGTTAAATATCTGTATATAGATCTTTATCTTCCTATTACTCAATATCCCCATCCATTGCACTTTGAGCACTGGTTATGATTTGCCCTCATGTAAGACCCTTGGCACCTTATTCATTTTTGCCTAATGTGGTTTTCTTCATTGTTCTGACTACACATTTTCCACTTCTTATTATAACTCAGACATCCATCCAGGCATTTTTTTTTTTTTTTTTTGAATTTGACGACATAAAGTTATTTATTTTTTTCTTTTTTTTTTGAGAAATACCAGATTGAGTTGGACTTTCCTACCTGATAATGATGTGTGATGAATCGCCTAAGTAAAAAGTACCTTACCTCATCTTGTCTGACTGTCCATGTTGGCCTCAAGGCTAAGAAGGAAGACTGGGAAACAACATGAGCCCAGGAAGAAACCTCTGTATGAGAGGAAGACACCAGCTGCTAAGGGAATTTGAAGGTGTATGTGGAAGCTGGGTCTTGAAAGCAGATGTGTAGTAAGCAGACACCAGATGACTGCAGAGGACAGCAAAATGGGCTAGGATCAACAGAGACTACAGACTGATTTATTCATAGTTATGGTGGGAAGAGACTACAAAAAAACCTCTTAGGGACAGACAGCCAATGGATAACGCTGCTTTATTTGGTAGCAGATATATTAATATACTCTACACAGGGAAACTAATCTGGGTTGGTAAGATACCTGTGTTCTGGAAGGTACACTGCGTATTGATCAGCTGAGAAACCTGCAGAAGGTTTAATTTTTAATAAGGGAATGGACTGGCCAGGAAACTATAGGCACTTGAGGTGCATTAGCTCTTCCAGTTGAACTCGTCCCAGTAGCTGTGGCCATGTATGAACGAAGGCCAATGCCCCAAAGGGATTTCTATGTGGTAAATAAGAGACAATGAACTCTTGATGTTCTTTCACAAATCTCATCCCTGCCTCTCCTTACCCTCACTGTTCTCAGCCAATCTTGTTAACTTGAGGAGCATCATTTGCTCAGGACCTTCTCTGGATATCTGTATCTGAGCCACTTCAAGTTTTTTTGCATAAGTCTCTTTGTAAGAGCCTTGATAAATATAATCACCTTTCCCCCCTCTTCCCAAATATAATATTCCTCCTCTTGGCACCAATTTGAGTAGCAGTCTGGCATCATTTCAAAATGCCATTGGTAGCATCTATCTTCTGGTACATACATTAAATATTCCTAGTACAAAAGGGACTTCTCTTGACTTGGACCTTATAAGCTGCACAACAAACAACATAAACAAATCACAGCTTTCAGTAGGGATAAAACACTGACCCAAAGAAAACATTGACTATTTGTGGTAAAAAAGCAGAGATTTTTGAAACACAGGGAAAAACATCTTATTTGTCTCTCCTGTTTCTTCCAGTAGATTGTACATTGAATGTGAAAGGACTGTACATCAAGATTTTAACTAATACTATTGGTTCAGTGTGAAATGTTAATTACCAAAAAAATGATTATTACAAAAATTGCAAATTTATATTTTACATTTACGTGAAGTGGCATTTCTCTGTGAATAAGAGAGAATTACCCATTTGGGAGATGTTCTGTTACTTTTACTAAATCTTTTAATACCAAGTCAACATGTTTTCTCCCAGAAAACTCCACTGTTGAGGCCTGAAACACTGTTGGATAAAGAGCTCCTACTGAAAGAGGGAGGAAGTGGAAACAGTAAGTGTGTTGTTTAAAGATAACCCTGTAACACTTTTTTATCAACAATATATTTCCCTGAAAATAAATGCTATTCATGAAGATTATAGTTTCAGTATGGGTACATTGTTTATGAATACATTTTAGATTGATATATAAGAATACTATGTGTCCATGTAAAATGCATGAACTGATCTTAGGCCAGCTATCAACAGGTGGTGTCAGCTCCAGCAAAACTCCCTCTGTTCGTGACACTGGTTTTAGGCAGACTCTATTAGCATGCAGGTGGACAGATATTGTCAACAGTTTCTTTTAGCTTAAAAAATATATTATGGAGGATTCAAGCTGTGAGGTTGGCAAACTGTGCATTAATGTCAAGAATCAATGTGTTGGAGGAAGGGGAATGTTGGTTTCAACCATAACTGCTTTTTAAAGGAGAAGCCCTGGTCCTGCTAAACAAGCATTTAACTGCTTTCATTGAAAACTGTGCTTGCTTACCCCAACAAGTATATAAAGGTCTGAGGGGTAAAATACAGAGCACATTGAAATCAACATCTAAAGTGCATTTGATGCTGACAGAGCAAGAGTTCTGCTTTATCTTTTCTTCTCCATTCTGCAAAAGCCTGCATGAACTCTTCCACTGCAGTCCCATTGGATTCACTGGGATGCTCTGAGGAACCCCATTCTTCCCACAGCGTTTATGTAACAAGAAGTAGCTTGGCAGTCTTCAGTTATCAGGAAATGTACTGAGGGAATGTCTGAGAAATAAAGGAGGACCACGTGCACAGACTGAGTAGAGGTTTGAGCATGATTTCTGTCTTAGAGGTGATGTGTCTTAACCAGTTGAAAGATAGACACAAGAGTGGCTCGTTGCACAGCCCTCCCACTTTCTGCCTACCTGGTTGATTTGCAGCCATCCTGATGACCGCTGCTTCCTTCACTATGGAGACACCAAGTATGCTCCAGCAAAGGAGAAATCACATTTCAGAGCTCCTCCATCGCACACCAACAGCTGTATGAGCCTGGTCTTAGCAATGGCTTTGAAAATGCAGTGTAGGTACAAGCAGACTAGACCAAAGGGACATCATAGGTCTTGAAGGCATCTGATCTTACTTAGTCTATTGAATATCAGAAATGAATCCACAATGATCAAATATTTTTGCTTTTTTTATGTGACTTTGAAATTATCACGTTGATGGAATTCCAGGAAACTAATTAATTTGTGCTATTCTAAATGCTTGTCATTTTCAACAACCAGCAATGGTAGTTCAGAGTTTAAAAAATAAGCTTGGTGTTTTTTTGAATAAAATATTACAGCAGAATAATAAAAGAGAAAATAGATAAGCAGAATAGTGGTCATGCTTTGAAGTTTTAAAGTAACAGAAGTAAAATAAAACCTAATCCTACACCAAACACTTGTTAGTAGAAAGTGCAAAAATCCAAGACAAACATAAAAAAAAATAATCTATTTTGTCTTTTTACAGAAAGAAAATGCCTCATGGCCCCCTAACAGGAAGAGCTGAGCTCACCAATGTAACAGAGAGGCGTTTCAGGATCCTGGAGAATGTCCTTCAGACAGAGGCCCATTCTGTCGAGCAGAAGAAAAGTGTTGTTGGGAACACTGCCCTCTGAGAAGACTCTTCTATGGGCACTTCCAAAGATGAATTTTGGTTCTGGAGGGATTAGAAAGACCCATTGTAAGCAGCATAATGGGTAAAAGTATACAAACATAGACTGGAGGAGGAAATCAGCTGCTTCCCTGGAAGATTTTGGAGGAAAAGCTTTCATTTTCATAACTGAATGTTTGAAGACATGTGCAGATTCTGGTTTACATTTTTTTATATGAATACTTCACATAATGTTTTCTTTAATAGTAGCAGTTCTCTCTAGGTAGACTTCCTTTTTAACTTGAAAAACTCAGTAATGTTTTATTATAGTCTACCTGATCCGCCCCCCCCCCCCTTTTTTTTTTCTAAGAAACTCCTTTGTTGCTGTTGGAATTCCCTAGCAAAACTAAAATTGTATCCGTTTTTGTCATTACAATTCAAGGGTAAAACACAAAATGTCAGAGGAAAGCAGGGGAAATTTTGTTTTATCCTAGTCATGGCTGACCAATGCCAATGACCAGATACTTGAAGCCATTTGGAAAAATGAGTAGAATTTCAAAACCCAGCAGGATCTTACTCCTAACTTGCAAGTGAGGATTTAGGAAAATGTCTATATGGATGGGTGTGTACAAACCCGAGCTTCTCTTCTCATGCTCCAAGCCATCTGGATGGGAGCCAGCTCCAGGTTGGCAGCCGTATAGCTGGGTTTGCTCTGTGCTCTATTTGATGTAACATGCCTTGTCTTGCAGCATATGGAGGTGGTCCTAACCAGCCCCCC